>RXID01015000.1:0-98880 GCA_005019695.1 Trichopus zeylanicus subsp. travancoricus
TGGGGTCAAAGGCGAATTGAAAGCTAAGTAGTGGTAATTAGAAAGATCCCAGGGGAAAAAATAGAGATGTCTCCTACGTTACCCGCAATATGTGGAAGTAGCAACATAATTTCATAGAGTCATTTGGTCTGAATGCTACATGAAGAACATAAGCCAGATGACGAAACTGGGAGACCTAGGATGTAGAAGATCATAACATGAGTGATTTGGCAGATTTGGATTCCTATATATCAACTCATGTGGTATTTCATCATACGATTCATATAAGATCCATCTGTCTAGATATCATCATATACATCTAGAAAGCCGTATGCTTTGGAAAAAGCTTGTATAGTTTGGGAAGGGGTTTTTATTGATAAAAAAGGAGAATCTACTTCAACCGATATGCCCTTAGGCACGACCATACATAACATAGAAATCACATTTGGAAAGGGTGGACAATTAGCTAGAGTAGCAGGTGTTGTAGTGAAATTGATTGCAAAAGAGAGTAAATTGGCCACATTAAGATTACCATATGGGGAGGTCCATTTGATATCCAAAAACTTCTTAGCAATAGTTGGACAAGTGGGTAATGTTGGGGTGAGCCAAAAAAGTTTGGGTAGAGCTAGATCTAAGTGTTGGATAGGTAAGCGCCTTGTAGTAAGAGGAGTAGTTATGAACCTTGTAGACCACCCCCATGGGGGCAGTGAAGGAAGAGCCCCTATTGGTAGAAAAAAACCCACAACCCCTTGGGGTTATCCTATGCTTGGAAGAAGAAGTAGGAAAAGGAAAAAATATAGTGATAGTTTTATTCTTCGTCGCCGTAAATAGAAATATTGAAAATCGAATTTTTGGAATTTGCAATAATGTGATGGGCAAACGACGAGAATTGAACCCACGCATGGTGGATTCACAATCCACTGCCTTGATCCACTTGGCTACATCCACCCCTTATCTAGCTAAAGGATTTTCCCTTTTCTCCATTCATCATTATTGTATTTATGCTTACCTTGTTAGATCGAGATATTGAACATAGTTTAAAATGTAAAAATAAAGGAGTAATCTGTTGTGACACATTCACCAAAAAAAAACATTTTGTAGGTAATCATTTATCGGGAAAAATGAAAAACTCAAGATGAGGGAGGAGAAAGAAATAATAGTAACTTGGTCTCGGGCATCTACCATTATACCCTTAATGATTGGACATACAATCTCCATTCATAATGGAAAAGAACATTTACCTATTCATATAATAGATCAGATGGTAGGTCACAAATTGGGAGAATTCGCCCCTACTCTAACTTTCGTGAGATATGCGAGAAATGATAATAAATCTCATTATTAATTTTTTCATTTTTATTTTCTATTTTAGTAAAGTAGCAAAAGTAGTTATCATTCATTGGTAGGAGATAGCCTTATGATAAAGATAAAGAACTCAACTTCAAGAGGGGGAGCAATACCAAATCTCTTGATTTGGAACAAGATATTGGATATTGCTCCTTCAACGATCCATATACATTAAGACAAAAGTCTTATCCATTTGTAGATGGGGCTTAAATAGCGGCTAGGTCTAGAGGGAAGTTGTGAGCATTACGTTCATGCATTACTTCCATACCAAGATTAGCACGATTTATAATATCAGCCCAAGTGTTAATGACACGGCCTTGACTATCAACTACAGATTGGTTGAAATTGAAACCATTTAAATTGAAAGTCATAGTATTAATACCCAAAGCAGTAAACTAAATACCTACTACAAGCCAAGCAGCCAAGAAAAAATATAAGGAACGAGAATTGTTGAAACTAGCATATTGGAAGATCAATCAACCAAAATAACCATGAGCAGCTATGATATTATAAGTTTCTTCCTATTGACCAAATCTGTAACCTTCATTAGCAAATTCATTTTCAGTGGTTTCCCCGATCAAACTAGAGGTTACCAAAGAACCATGCATAGCACTAAATAGGGAGCTGCTGAATACACCAGCTACACCTAACACGTGAAATGGATGCATAAGGATATTGTGTTCTGCCTGGAATACAATCATAAAATTGAAAGTACCAGAAATTCCTAAAGGCATACAATCAGAAAAACTTCCTTGCCCAATAGGGTAGATCAAGAAAATAGTAGTAGCAGCTGCAATAGGAGCTGAATATGCAACAGCAATCCAAGGACGCATACCCCAACAGAAACTAAGTTCCCACTCACAACCCATATAACAAGCTACACCAAGTAAGAAGTGTAGAACAATTAGCTCATAAGGACCACCGTTGTATAACCACTCATCAACAGATGCCGCTTCCCATATCGGATAAAAATGAAAACCGATAGCTGCAGAAGTAGGAATAATGGCACCAAAGATAATATTGTTTCCATAAAGTAGAGACCCGGAGACAGGTTCATGAATACCATCAATATCTATCGGAGGGGCAGCGATGAAGGTGATAATATAACAGAAGTTGTGGTCAATAAGGTAGGGATCATCAAAACACCAAACCACCCAATGTAAAGACGATTTTCAGTGCTGGTTATCTAGTTGTAGAAACAACCCCATAGGCTTGTACTTTCGCGTCTCTCTAAAATTGCAGTCATGATAAGATCTTGGTTTATTCTATTTTCAAGGACTCCCAAGCACATGTATTAACTCTAGTTATCTAAAATCTAGATATAGATAATACGAAGGCTTGTTATTTAAAAGTATAACATGCGCTATATGTTAATGTCAACCAATCTCCATACTGTAGATTTCTATTGTTAACCAGAACAATTTCTAAATCAAATAAATCAAATAATTTGAATTTTTGAATTCTAATAGAAGAAAAATATTTTTCCTTTCCGTATGGGTTGCCCAGGACTTGAACTCAGAATTAGTCAAATGGAGTAAATAATTTTTCCTTCTTGTTGCAATAGAGGAAAAAAACATCTCCCCAAACCATGCTTGCATTTTTCATGGCACATGGCTTTCCCTATGTTTACATATACAATTGAGACCCTGAAAACAAATTTGGAATAGTCAGTTGATTCAACCACTACACTATTCCATGAGCATTTCAGAATGCAAATTCATAAATTTTTCTAGATCAATTATCAAATTTCCATTTTATTTTCATAAATGGAATTTGCATTATATTACATAAGGTTAAGGTCTCATGATCAATCATGAAAAATCCCACAAGTCATTGCTACAGATAATATCCAAATACCAAATCTGTCCTGTATGTAATTGAAAAGGGGCTTTCTGTAAGATTAAAGAAAGAATTTGTTATTCTTTCGTAAAGAATTCTTCCAATAATCCCAAACCTAATCTTTGCAAAGAAGCACATGCTGTACTTTTATGTTTATGACCCAAAGTTCTAGCACACAAAAGCCAAAGTATATACTTTATTCGATACAAACTCTGCTTTTTGAGGATCCACTGTGGTAATGAGAAAGATTTCTACATATCCATCTAAATCAATGAATAATATCCAAATCTAATAAATTGGACCAGATTGGCTTGCTAATAAGATGCCCAGATACAGTACAAAATTTTGCTTTAGACAACGATCGAATAAGAGGAATAACTGAGACCATAGTATCGAATTTCTTAGTAAAAGTATCTATTAAAAATGCATTTTCTAGATTTGATTCCTTACCACCAAAAGACTTATTAGTACACTTAAAAGATAACCCAGAAAATAGAAAGAATAATTTAATAATTGGTTTATATGAATCCTATGCGGTTGAGACCAAAATTGAAAATAATATTGCCAAAAATCGACAAAGTAAGATCTCTTTTTCTACATCATAAGATGAGTTCCCTTTGAAGCCAGAATTGCTTTTTCTTGATATCAAAAATAATGCATGAAAGGATCCTTAAAGAACCACAAGGTCTTCTGAAAATGAAAATAATTAGAACACGCTACTATAAAAAATTGTTCTATTTTTTCATAGAAATGCATTCACTCAAGAAAAGCCCCATAAGATGTTGATAGTAAATAAGAGGATTATTTATGAAAAAAAATAATATAAATTCACATTTAGATGCATAAGAATTATATAGGAATCAAAAAAAATCTTTGATTTTCTTTTGAATTTGAAATTGAAATGATGTAAATAGATTTTTTCGGAGTAATGAAACTATTCCAATTATAATATTTGTGAAGAAAGAATCACAATAAATGCAAAGAAGAAACATCTTGGGTCTAGCATTGAAGGATTTGAACCAAGATTTCCAGATGGGGGGGATGGGGTATTAATATATCTGACACAAAATTGAAATGTGAAAATTTGTCCTCTAAAAAAGGAAATATTGAATGAATAGATCGGAAATTTTGAGATTTAGGTATTTCTTTTTGTTCAAGGGAAGACCCTAATCGCAGCAAGAATGGAATTTCCATAATGACTGCACAACCTTCTAATATCATTTGGGAATACAAAAAATTGTTGTGCCCAACGCTTTGATTTTGGCTCGAATCATCAACTGAATAAATCAAATAATTTTGTTGATACATTCAAATAATTACTTGTTTCACAAGTACTGAACTAGATTTATTGTCATAATCCAAAATTTCTACAAAAATAGAACCATTTAAACCATGATCATAAGCAAGTGTATAGATATACTCCTGAAAGAGAAGCGAATATAGGATGTGCCTTTGCCTAGATCCATCTTTTTCTAAATAACCTTGTAATTCTTCCATTTTCATTTCTACTTGAATAGGAAATGAGGGGCATTTCTTGTGTTATCAAATTATACATAGTGCAATACGATCAGAATAGGATATATATTATGTACATAGTAATAGTAAGAAAATATATACCCAGAGATAGGGAGAGTCCAATCAACATATCTTTTTCTCTATGTTTCTATCCAATGGGTTTATGTTTTTATGTTCGTTAAAATTACAAGAGTGTAAAAATCCTTTATTTTTGCAACCTAATCGCTTTTTTGACTTTGGAATAAAGTCTCTTTATCAGTATACGATTTCTTCTACACATTTGTATCCAACCCATAATTCTACTATAATTAGAATAAAGAATAGCTAGGATTCAAAAAAAAAATAAAAAGAATCATTTACACGAGAATCCCTTCCCCCATCAGGTATTAATTAATTTTTAACATCTAATTAGATCAGATAATTAATTATTCAAATTAAGAATATAAGCTCGTTGCTTTTTGTTTTACCCGAATTGGGACCATAAGACTCTATCCATTTATCCACTAGACCTAAAGAATAAACCCAAAATTCCATTTGGATTTTTTTAAAATGCAAATTCAAAATTTCTTATTTTTTTTATTACGACATGCTGTTTTCCCCATTCATTACCTTTCAGGATCAGTCATGGTCTTATAGACTCTACCAATAGTCTAGACGAATTTGGTGCTTCATCCAAATGTGTAAAAGATCATAGTCGCACTTAAAAGCCGAGTACTCTACCATTGAGTTAGCAACCCGGATAAATATGCTATATAGATACGATCGAAATAAAAAAAGACCAATTGAATTGTAATGCATGATCTCGACAAAAACAAAACATTGAATTAAAAAAAATGATTTTTTAATATCCAATTATGAACTTATGAACGAACACCAAAATACTAAAATGGTGTATCCGCTTAAAAAATAATAAACAAACTATTAATAGAGATGTAAAAATTGACATTTATTTTGATTTTCTCAATTTTGATTTTTTATTTTCGTTAATGTTACTAAAATATGCCTTGTCTTCCATAACTATAGAATAATCTGACAACCCACCATTTGATTGAACTGAAGGAAAAAACCAATAAACTCAATTTCAATATAGGGTGGATATAAACAGATCCATTTATCCATGATCAAATTATATTTGTTCAGTACATTATTGTCAATATGAATCAAATGTTGAGAAAACAAATTAAATTAGTAAGTAAATCAAATATCTCATTCACTAAAGAGACACAAATTTGACCATATCCAATTGAATTATCAATGGTTTAATTGAAATTTTTAATTGGGAACGTAGATTGAGAATCTAGTTTTTCCATAGGTATGGAATAGAAAAGGTTTCACGCAAGGTTAGATTAAGTTCCTTATTCTTGCTGTCCTATGAAAAAGAAAACATTAATATATATAGGACTATTATCTTTTCTTTCGTATCCCTCATATACAATGAACCATTGTTACCAAAGGTACTCATAAATGTTTAAGGAATCGCTGATACTTTTTACTTAACGGAGAAAAAGGGCTCTTGGCCATTGTTACTGAATACTGAAATAGAAGAATAAATATAATAACAATATATAATATCATATCACATTCCTTGTTCATTTATTTTATGCATTTACTTTGGATTCCCGAATCTTCTCATCAACTCCATCACTAATTCCATATTCCATTTCCATAAAGTAAATGGAATATATAAATATATAAATGCCCTACTAGTCGATACACTACATTGATTTACCATTATTCATTTGAATAAGTCCAAATACAATTTCCCATTTTTTTGATTTTTAGTTTTTCTATCCCAACTTAATAAACTTTAAGCTTAAGACCAGCAAGAAAATTAGTACCAAAACTCCTTACTCTTTAATCTCCACACAAAACATATTTAATGTGGAATTAGTATACCCCATTTATTTATTTTGGGAGGATTTTGGTTTGGAAAGGACATAGAGAGATCTTTCTTTTGCATTTTGACTCAGAACGCATCATGTGATAATTTACATTTCCTAAATACTAAATATAGGGGCTTCTCTAAGTAATTAACTTAAACTTAAATAGTTATCTTCAATTTCAATCAATTTCAATATAAATATGAGTATTAAGAGCATATAATATACTTTTTTTTCATCTGCATTTAAGACTTGATTATGTTTGTGAGAAACCAAATAGAAGGAAAAAAAATATCATTCAGAGAATTTTTCTTAGAAGTTAGGAACAATTTGATCTAGGGTGGAAGGATTCGAACCTCCGAGTAATGGGACCAAAACCCACTGCCTTACTGCTTGGCCATGCCCCACTTTGATTTTCGTTCAACGGTACTAAACACTAATAATGTAATTATATTAGTTAATAGTCAATTCCAACCCAAATACATAGGATAGACATCGTTACTAGGATTCAACACATATGATATAGGATAAAGAGATTCATTGATCATTACATTCATTGATCATTACATATAATTCAATTAATATATTGTAGGAAATTAGAATTACTTATTATTCTTTATTCTCATTTTGTTTTGGAATGGGAGAAAGATTTTTAATCTGGAAGAGTTGGAAGAAAAAAGGAATTATTTGATCTACTTTTTTTATTTCACTTATTAAAATTTCAAAAATAATTCAATCAAAATCAAATATCAAATTATATTATCTGCAAGAACAAAATGTTTGTTATGCTTAATATCTTTAGTTTAATTTGTATCTATCTTAATTCTGTCTTTTATTCGAGTAGTTTTTTCTTTGCCCAATTACCCGAGGCTTATGCCCTTTTCAACCCAATCGTAGACGTTATGCCCGTCATACCTGTACTCTTTTTTCTTTTAGCCTTTGTTTGGCAAGCTGCTGTAAGTTTTAGATAAAATCTTTAATACTCTCCTAAATTCCTGATTCATTCGAAAAAAAAGATTTGAAAAATGGATAGGATGCGATATGCCTTATATTTTTAATTCTTTTTTTTTACTAAAAAAAATAACTAATCTATTCCCTTTTCAAAAAAAATGATCTTATTTTGGAGATTGTGTAATGCTTACTCTCAAACTCTTCGTTTACACAGTGGTGATATTCTTTGTTTCCCTCTTCGTATTCGGATTCTTATCTAATGATCCAGGGCGTAATCCTGGGCGTGAGAAATGAAAAAAAAATCAAAGGATCGAGATTTTTTGGAATTCGAAACTCTCAAGAGATCAGAAAGAAGGAGCGGGGAGAGAGGGATTCGAACCCTCGGTACGAATAACTCGTACAACAGATTAGCAATCCGCCGCTTTAGTCCACTCAGCCATCTCTCCCAATTCAAATCAAAACTGCAAATTTTTTATGTGATATGTGAAGTAAAAATTGATAAAAACTCTAGTTTTAAGGATTCAAGGATTCTATGATATAGAAAAAATATACAATATCCACAAGCAATTAAATTTCAATAATGATTTGAAACAGATATTCCCATCCCCATAGAAAGAATACCTTACTTCTTTGAAGAGGTATGAAAGTGTATTCCCCCAGCCCGGTTAAATACTGGCCGGGCCAGTACTTCTTTTAATTCAATCAATCATTCATAGATCAATTAATTTCATTTAATTTATATAAAAAATTTCATTTTATTTATATAAACAAAAACATAAAACATATTAATTATATGTTGTTTATATAATTAAACAATATCTCAATAATATTAATATAATATCTCAAAATTTTAAATTCTAATATATATAAATGTTAATATATATAACAGTATCTCAAAACACACATATTTCGAATAGAAATATAATTAATTGCCCCCCCCCAAAAAAAAGCCAAACTTTATTTTATTTATTTAAATTTAAAATAAATTTTAGATCCAATTTAACCGAATTCATAAGATCTAATAGTTGAGAAGCAAAAAAAAAGAACCATATATGTAGAATTCATCATTTTTATGGTCCGGCTTCAATGACTTCTTCGGGCCGGGGCTGCCAGTCCAATAATGACTTACTAGCAAAGAAAAAGTATAACCCCTTCTTTCTGGTATTTAAATAAGCTTTCTGCTATCACCGGCTTTTTTTTTTCGAATCCCCAGTCAGCGTACGTGTAAACACTAGAATTTTCACGATTCTGATGCAATTTTGTTTTGATTGCATCTCACTTTTTTTGTTTTGTCTTCGACAAATGGTTATTTATATATCATAATATATATGGTAGCGGGTATAGTTTAGTGGTAAAAGTGCGATTCGTTCTATTAACCCCTTAAATAGTTAAAGGGTCTTTCAGTATTTTTATTCAAAATAAAAAACTACAAAACTTTATTTTTTAAATTTAAAAGGTTTAATCCTTTACCTCTCAATGGCATATTTGAGGAAATATATACATTCTCACGATTTGTATCCAAAATTCCATAAAAAAATGGATTATGGAGTTGCGAAGCATAATTTTTTTTTATTTTGAATTGGATCAACTCTTCCAATTGAATAAGTATGAATATAAGTATGAATAAAAGATCTATGGATAAAGATCCAAAAGTTTATTTCCAATCGTAACTAGATCTTCCATTTTTTTGTTGTAAAAGTAAAATGGAAGCTAATTAGCCAGAGAACGAGGGTTTTGGTTTACTAGAATCATCGGCATATTGTTTCAGCTCGGTGGAAAAGCAAAATTATTTTCCCCAGGATCCCGCGAGTAGAAATAGGGAACGAAGTAACTAGACTAGACAGATTTGGTATAATCTCCCTACTCTAGATCTAGAGGGATCATCTCGAAAGCGAGTATTCTTGGATGCATTCAGACAGACAAGCTGACATAGATGTTATGGATCTAATTTTATTAGGACTTCCTTCATACATTGAAACTTTTTTATTTTTGTTTTTCATTTAAGATCTTCGATCTAGAAATACATCAATTTTCCATAAAGGAGCCAAATGAAACCAAAATTTCATGTTCGGTTTTGAATTATAGGCGTTAAAAATGATCAACCAACATCGACTATAACTCCTAGCCTTCCAAGCTAATGATGCGAGTTTGATTCCCGCTACCCACTCCATACTTCTTATACATATACAGACATCATAAAATGGAATATGCATCCTCTTTGTTTTTAGGGAATAAAAATTCATTTATTTATGTGTAATTAGATTTTATCCAAACAAAAAGTGAAGACTGCGAAAGAAGCAAATCAGAATGAAAAAGCATCCATTGTCTAATGGATAGGATAGAGGTCTTCTAAACCTTTGGTATAGGTTCAAATCCTATTGGATGTGATTTCTTTTTTTTCAACTATTCTTTTTTTTAATGGCCATGTCAAGAAACCCATTTCTTTTCTAATGATTCAGATCATATATACACACACACACACAGATATATATATATATTTCTCAACAATTAGTCTTGTACTAAGAGTAAGAATAAGAATAAGAAATTTATGTTTGTTCTTTAAGTAGAAAGAACTCAATCTGTTCTTGAACAGTTCCCTTCAAAAGGATTTCTGCTTCTTCAGTGAATGTCTTGGTAGAAGATATAATTTCTTGGAATTTAGGTTTATTCTTTTTTAAGTAAGTACATAACTGAACAAGAAATTTCTTTACCTACCCAATTTCTAACGGATCAAGATATCCATTCGCCCCAATATAAATAGTAGCTATTTGTTCTTCTATCGTGAGAGGATCTGATTGAGATTGTTTGAGCAACTCACATAATCTTGACCTCTCGCCAATTGATTCTGAGTAGCTCTATCGAGATCAGAAGTGGATTGTGCAAAGGCTTCTAATTCTGTGAATTGAGCTAGTTCCAATTTTGATTTGCTGGCTACTTGTTTCATAGCTTTAATTTGAGCCGCGGATCCCACTATGGAAATAGAAATACCCACATTAATAGCAGGTCAGATTCTAGCATTAAATAGATCGACGGATAAAAATATTTGTCCATCTATAATGGAAATTACATTAGTGGTGATATAAGCTGAAATGTCCATAGATTGAGTCTCAACTATTGGTAAAGCGGTCATACTTCCTTCACCTAAATGAGAACTTGATTTAGCAGCTCTTTCCAAAAGGCATGAATGCAAATAAAAAACATCTCCCGTATAAGCTTCACGACCAAGGGGTCTTCCTAATAGAAGAGACATTTGGCGATAAGCTTGTGCTTGTTTGGAGAGATCATCATAAATTATTAAAGTATGTTGTTCACAATGCATAAAATATTTAGCTAGCGTCACTCCTATATAAGGTGTGAGATATTGTAATGTAGCAAGTGAATCTACTGTTTTGGCTACCACAATAGTGTATTCCATCGTCCCTCGCTCCTGAAAGGTAGTCACCACCTGAGCCACAAAAGATGCTTTTTGACCAATAGCTACATAAACACATATTACATTTTGCCCCTTTTGGTTGAGAATAGTATCTGTGGCTACTACCATTTTGTCGGTCTGCCTGTCCCCAAAAATTAATTCCATTGACTGCGTCCTATACGGATCATGGAATCAATAGCAGTAAGTCCCATTTGAAGAGGCTCATATATGGAGAGTCTTGAAATAATACCTAGGGTAGGATATTCAATTAAGCGAGATTCGGAAGCTGAAATTTCCCCCTTCCCATCAATAGGTTTAGCCAGAGCATTTATAACACTACCCAAATAAGCCTCACTGATAGGTATTTGGACAATTTTTCCTGTTGCTTTTACAGAACTTCCTTCTTGTATCATCAAACCATCGCCCATTAATACAATGCTAACATTATTGGATTCCAAATTCAGAGCAATGCCTATTGTACCCTCTTCAAATTCTACTAATTTGCTTGCCATAACTTCATCAAGACCATGAATATGAGCAATAGCGTCACCTACTTGAAGTACAGTATCGGTATTCACAATCTTTACTTCTCTATTATATTGTTCGATACATTCAAAGATAATATTACTAAGGGTTAACATTAGTGTCTCTTTATTCTTTTTCAGAAAAAAAAAATACCTAAAGTTTCAACTAAAGCAAAAGCAGAAAGATTAATCATTTATTTCTTCCATCGTTGCGATGATATGAATATTAGCACTGATGATACAGAAATGTAAATCACTATTCAAACAACTATTCATAGTTCCTAGAGCTCCGTATAAGGCTTGCTGGAAAACTCGTTGTCGTACCTGATTAATCGCTCTTTGTTGTTCAAAAAGAAGGGTTTCCTTTTTGTAATTTAATAATCATTCCAAACTATCACAAGTAGCATTAATCAAATTTACTTTTTCTCATTCTATCTCAGAGTATCCATTAATTTGATACTCATCAACTTCCATTTCCACTTTCCATAAGCGAGTTTGGGCTTTTTCAAGTTGCTCAATGGCCCCTTTACACAATTCATTCAAATTTTGAATAGTACTCAAGATCCTCTATTTTTGATTATCTAATAAATCATTTAATGAAAGTAGATTATCTTACTATACAATATAATTTTACGACTTCCATGATCTCTTCCTGAACCAAACATGAATCTTTCGATTGATTTGGCTCACACTCAATTATTTATTTTATAGACATATAGACATTTCCATTTCATTTAATGTAATGAGCTTGCCCCATCTTTTCTTCATCGAAACTGATACAAGACCAGAATGTTCTATTCTAGTAAAAGGACTCTTTCGACCAAACAAAAATCTATAATTTCAACAAAGTTGTTTCTTTATTTAATTTTTTTCTTTATTAAATATAAAATAAAAATATATATCTATAATAGATATTTCATTTTAATGTATTTGAAATAAATATTATTTATTATTTGAAATTGAAATATTTTATTTTAATATAATTTAAATTTGTTTATGCCCTTTCTGCAAATCCAAAAAATTCTTCATTTTTTTATACATAGGTCATCGATTCGGCATTGGATAAAAAGAGGCAAAGTGCCTATTTTTTTCTAATACATTTTTTTTATAGTAACTAGTAAATAGCTGAAATCATTTTATCGATATGAGTGTCATATATTGGATAAATTACTAACTATTCATTTTAAAATGAAAATCATTTTAGTACTAACACTAAGATAGCGGTAGAAAGAATACCCATGTTATGCCTAGACTTCAAACAGTTTGGCTTTAACCATGTTAATGGTCTCACATTATTGGTTGATAGAAAATCAAAGTTGATTTACCAATGAATCACGAAATGCTGTGGTTCTTACATATATTTTGTTATATAATTTTTGAATGAAATTTATTCATAAGTAATTCATCGAGATTGTCCACCTTTCTTTCTTATTTTTTATTATATTTATAAATGCAATAAAAAATAAGAAATAGAAATATATTATATTAAAGTATTGCCGGTTGGATCCAACCTATTTTCGAGATAGACAACTCGCATACACTCCCTTTCCAAAAAAAAAATCAATACACCAAGCACTACACTTAGATTTATTATATTTGTTGCTAAAATATCGGTATTAAAGCTGAAACTTTTGGTGAATGGCCAGTGTTCAAAAGAAACAAAAGAATAGGTTACATTTTTCATATGCTTCATATAATATATATAGGACTAAGAGAGAACCAGAATTCTTTTGTTATCAACTCACTTGTCTTTTTTTTAATAGATTTCTTTCTTCTTTTTTTAAATTTTCTATTTTTCATTTTCGTTAATTTTTTTCATATTTTTTAGTAAAATTTCCAATTTCGAATAAAGTAGTATTATTATCTTAGGTTTCATGTCAATTGCGAAATATCTCCTTTGTTCTTTGTTGAAAGGCTCTCTAAAAGTGAAAGTTTCTTGGTGTACTAAGGATGAGAAGGAAGAAAGTGAATAGATCTGAAAATTCCCCATCTTCAAATCAGTCCTACCTAGGATAGGGGTATTGTCTCAAGAAAAATAGAAAATTCTAGAAATAATTTTCTATTCTACGAGTAAAGTCTTGCTATAATTTGACGAAACAAAGGGCAAGTCTGAGCTGATGAAATTAATGAAAAAGCTACTTTTTCCTATTTCTAGGATTACATTAAACAAAAGGATTTGCAAATAAAAGCACCAATGCCATGACCAGTCCATAAATTGTTAAAGCTTCCATAAAAGCTAGACTAAGTAATAAAGTACCTCGTATTTTGCCCTCTGCTTTTGGTCGCATCGCAATACCTTCTAGGGCTTGGCCTGTAGCATTACCTTGACCAACTCCAGGTCCAATAGAAGCAAGGCCTACAGCCAATCTAGCAGCAATAACGGAAGCAGTAGAAATAAATGGATTCATGGTAAGTTCCTCGCACAAAAAAAAGGAAATGGTTAATAATACAATCAACCAATGAATTATTACTGAATCAACTGAATTATCAAAACTATTTCCATATGTTGTATTTTTTAGTTTCTACCCATGATAGGTTTTTTTGTAAATCCATATGATGCATACAGCTCTAGTTATTGCACTTCTTTCTTTGGAACCATTCTTTCATCAATTCTTCATTTTCTACTCTATTCCATTCCTGAGTTCATCTATTTTTTCATTCAATCTATGCATAGTCATAAACGAAAGAGAAGAAAATTGTATTGGAATACATCTCTATATAAATAGAGGGGACTATAAATTGTATATAAAATATATTATATAGAGATAAAAAATATATAGGAATAATCCCCTATAATATAATGAATATCTAATATCAAATATACCTTTATTTCTTCTATGACGTAACTTGACCTACCACGGTTATGGGTCATATATACTATACAATACTATACATACAAATTTGTATCTATTATGTTCCCCAACCGAGTGGATTCTCTTGAACCATACATGAATTGAAATAAGATAAAAAAAAAAGACTATGTTTGAAGACTAGTTAATGATGACTCTCCATGGATTCGCCTATATAAGCCATGACTAAGGTTGCAAAAATAAGAGCTTGAATACCACTTGTAAATAATCCAAGAAACATGACAGGTATAGGAATTAATAAAGGTACTAAAGAAACAAGAACAACAACTACTAATTCATCAGCCAATATTCTTGAGAAGTCGAAAACTAAGAGATAAAGATTGTGTGAAATCTTCTAGGATATTTATTGGTAAAAGGATTGGGGTTGGTTGAATGTATTTTCTGAAATAACCCAACCCTTTTTTTGCAAGACCTACATAAAAATATCCCACTAACATGGGTAAAGCTAAAGCAATAGTAGTATTTAAATCATTCATGGGGACAGCTAGCTCCCCATGAGGTAACTGTATGACTTTCCAAGGTAAAAGAGCACCTGACCAGTTAGAAACAAAAATAAATAGGAACATAGTTCCAATAAAGGGAACCCAAGGACCATATTCTTCTCCGATTTGGGTTTTTCTCAAGTCTCAAATAAATTCAAGGATATATTCGAAGAAATTCTGACTATTAGTTGGAATGGTTTGTGGATTCCAAACAGCTATGATGACTGAACATAATAAGATAGCAATTACGACCCAAGAAGTGATAAGTACTTGTGCATGGATTTGCAAATCGGGCTTGCATCGATGCCCACCTCACAGCATTGCTACCCTAAGCCGCTTGTACCATTGTCACACCTCCTTGCCCTCACCTCACCAGTGCACTACCTCAGTCCTCCTTCATAGTCATTTGCCACTAGTCAAGGTCAGATCCAACCATGAATTTAAAGAGATGGATGAAGGAGACCCCTAGTTAGCCACATTTTTAGATGAAGCTCAGATGAAGGAGAAGAGCATGAAAAGAAGAAAAAGGAAAAGTAAAAGATATTTTAAAAACAATATAAAGACTAAAGTTGCAGCAAAAAAAAATAAAAAAAATATTTTCTTCATCTCAATTTGCATGCTCTTGGCTTTTAACATGGGTCAACTTGTAGACTCATGTAAAAGTCAATTTTCCCTAGGTCTAACCCTCAAGCATCCCAAAAGCACTTCAACTTAGGACTAACTTGTAAGCTTACCTGAAAGTCAACTCGACCAAAGACTAACTCGCGGCTCGTCCAAAAGTCAATTTGACCTAAGCCATCCTATAGGCTTGTCCATAAGTCAATTTTATCTAGGGCTAGCCCACAAGATTTTCTGAAAGTCAATTCAACCTAGGGCTAGCTCATGAACTCATGTAAAATCAATTTGACTCAAGGCTAGTTTGCAGGTCTGTCAAAAAGTTAAATCAACTCTTGGCCAGCTTATGCGCTCATCTAAAAGTCAAATCGACTAAAGACCATCATACGGACTCACCTAAGAATCAAGTCAATTCAAGACCAACTTATAGGCATGCCTAAAAATCAAATTGACATAAGCTAACCTGCATGCTCACCTGAAAATCAAATCAACTAAAGGTTGGCTTATAGGTTCACCTGAAAGTCAAGATGACTCAAGGCTAACTTGAGGATTTGTCTAAAAGTCAAATCAACAAAATACTACCTTGTGATCTTGCCTGAAAGTCAAATCCAATAAAGGCTAGTTAGCCTAAAAGTCAAATTGACTTAGGATTAGCCTGCAAACTCACCGAATAGTCATTCTAATCAATAGACAACCTGAGGGCTTCTTAATTAATTAATTCAAACAATTAAAATAAATTTATTAAAATGTTTTGCTTAATAAGGTTAAAATTAAGTTGATTTGGCCAAATTAAGTAAACTGATTTAGCTAAACTGACTTGGTTCAAACAAACCATCGAATGAACTTGAAATTGATCAAAATGAATTAATGAATTAAATTCATATAAAAAGGAATCAAGTTGGGTCCACCCCAAATTAAACCAAGTTCAAACCAAACCCTAATTAGGTGGAAAGTAGATTGAGCCAAACCCTAATTAGGTCAACCTAAATTGAGTTTATTCATACTCAAATCCAAATTGAGTCCAACCGGTTTAGAGCCAACCCAAATCAAATTGGCTCAGAATCAAATCCTATTCGAGTTTGATCATTTCAAACCCAACCCCAATTTAGTCAAACCAAGTTCAAAACAAACCCTGATAGAGCTAAACTGAATAAACCTATAATTGAGTTAAACTAAATTCGAAGCAAACCCAACAAGCATTGGATCCAAGATCTATTAAGGATCCAATAAGAACCTCCTAAGGGTAGGATCCAAGACTTGTTAAGGATCCAATAAGAACCCAACAAGAGTTGGATATGAGATCCATTAAGGATCCAATAAGAACCCAACTAAGATTGGATTCGAGACCCATTAAGGATCCAATAAGAGCCCATTACGGGTTGGATCTAATATCCATTAAGTATCTAATAAAAACCCATTAACAGCTAGATTCAAGATCCATTAAGGATCTAATAAGTACGCATTATGGGTTGGATCCAATGTCCATTAAAGATCCAATAAGAATGCAAGAAGAGTTGGGTCCAAGATCCATTAAGGATTCAATAAAAACTCATTAAGGTTGGTTCCAAAATCCATTAAGAATCCAATAAGAAACCAAATTTGATCCAAGATCCATTAAGGATCTAATAAGAACCCAATAAGAGTTGGATTGAACATCCATTAGGGACCCAATACGAACCTAAAAATGGTTGGATCCAAGATCCATTAAGGATCGAATAAACCCAAGAAGAGTTGGATTCAAGATCTATTAAGGATCCAAGCAAAACCCAATAAGAGCTAGATTCAAAGTTAATTAAAGATCCAATAAAGATCTAATAAGGATTAGATCCAAATCCATTTAAGGATCCATTAAGTGATAGATCCAAAATCCATTTTAAGGATCCATTAAGGATTGGATCCAAAATCCACTTAAGATCTGATAAAGAACCCAACAATGCTTGGCTCTAATATTCATTAGTGGTCCAACAAGAACCCAATAAGAGTTGAACTCAGATCCAATAAGAATAAAATCTAATGTCTGATTGGGGTCTAGCATAAGGTCGAATCTGACCTAAATTAAATTGATTTAGACTTGGACCAAAACTAAGTCTGAACATTGAATTAGATCAAATCATACTTGAATCAAAATCAAGTCTGAACATTAAATTAAATCAAATTAAACCAAAACCAAAATCAAGTTTGAATTGAATCAAACTCAAAGAAATTAGAGTTAGTTGACAATAAGAATAAAGTAGTTGACAACACCTAAAATTCAGTTGACAAAAAAAAAGGGAATCGCTTATTAAAATTTGAGATGGTTAGCCTAGGCTAAAATTGCTAACCATTTCAAATCAAATCAAACTAAGGTAGCTTGAACTCACTTAGTTAGTCAGTCAAATAGGATTACACTACCTCGTCCATCATATGGTCCTTAGAGTGCTCCAAGTTGAGAAAGAGTAGATTGCTCCATTCACGATGAATTAGCAGTGATTTTTGGGATTATTTCTTGAACAAGCTGCAGCTCCAAATCTGCATGCTTAAGAAAAAAACAATTGATAATAAGTATAAAGTCATTGGTAACACTTCAAGCTCAACTAACACAAGCATAAAAATCATTAGTGATGCTTCAAATCTAATCGACAATAAGAAAAAGGTTGCTGATTACTATATTAAAAATCATTAGCTTAAGCCAAGGTCACTAATCATTAATGAGAAAGGTGAAAAAGAAGGTGGAGAGATGTAGCCTATATCGCCAACAGAGATGGTGGTCTTATGTCAATTATTCAATCAAAACTTTGACGTCAATAAGGAATTGACTTTGGATCTTAGTAGAGCCTCATGTTCATCATAAAACTCCTTTTTCAGAGTATTGAGATTACCATCCTCCAACCTCTCTCATATGATAACAATTTCTAGTATAATTTTTTTACCCTTCTGTGAGTGGAGTTGGGTTAGTATGTATAGGTTGAGAGCTATTTAGGAGAGATTTTGGCTGCTAATTTTGGGTGAACTTTTGATTAATTGCGAGCATGTGGACAAAGCATGGTCACATGTGGAGAGCATAGGAATTGATTGGTGGAGATCATATGATGTCATCAATCAAACTGGGAAAGCTGAGGTGGAGGGTTCGAGGTGCCAACTAGCTAACACCCTATCATAAAAGGGATCACTAGCAAGCTAGCTCTCCAAAAAATTAGGCACCAAGATTATGGCACCCTTATTAAAAATGGAGCACTAGGATCCTAGTGCTAGAAATTTAAATTTTCAACCCATTTTCTCATATTTTTAGCCAACATTCAACCCATTTTTAGCCTAATTTCTCACGGATTCATGGCCTATGTTTTTGGTGTATTTCTTCCATGAAAGTCTGAATTTTCAAAAGGTCTAATCACACTATATATTTACAAATACTATATGTTTACAAATAAATCCCTAAAATCAAAATTTTCATGAATAAATATCTTTGTTATGTGATTTTATAGCGGACACATTTAAAACATCAAATTTAAGGTACTTTATAGAAGAAAATATATATTGTTTTCTAATAAACCCTCAAAAACGTGTCATTTTATAAATAAGTCCCTAAAATTTATAAAATATAGATTAAGTCAAATTTAAAAACTAAGCCACCACTTTTCTCGTAAATATAAATTTAAGACAGTTGAAAACATAAGAGAGCCAATTGGCATATGGTACTTCTAGCAAATAAAATCTTCAAAAATCACAGCATTACATAAGGGTTCAAGTTGTAGATGTGACGCCCCTGACCCAACATGATATTATCCCTGGGCGTCTATGGTCTGCGGCCCTCCCAACCCTAGGATTTTGTTTTTGTTTTTCCTAGTTCCTCGGGAAAAAGCCTCGTTGTTGGGTCTACGGCAATCATCATATTTAGCCCAGTCTCAACTCTAACACTTTGTCGATGTGGGACTAAAGACAACTGTTGTCAGTTACAGGCCCATTGCCTGCCTACTAGCCCACTGGCCCCACCAGGCCTTACAATCTCCCCCCCCCCCCTCAAGGGCTCAGCATCCTCGCTGAGTTAGCCCACATTGATCAAGAGGTGCGGAGTGGCTCTGATACCACTATGTGACGCCCTCGACGCAGCACGATATTATCCCTGAGCGTCTGCGGCCCACGGCCCACCCGACCCCAGGATTTTGTTTTTCCCAGTTCCCATGGAAAAGACCTCATTGTTGGGTTTACGGCAGTCATTATATTTAGTCCAATCTCAACTCTAACACTTTGTCGATGTGGGACTAAAGACAATTGCTGCCAATTACAGGCCTATTGCCTGCCTACTAGCCCACTATCCCCACCGGGCCTTACAGTAGAGTTTGACCTATCGGATAGATTTGATGCTACATGTCTAGAGTTTTAAAAGCCAAAAAGGTAGGTATCTGCACCTAGGTTTCAATCTCTAGATGCCCCTTGACCTTAATTTTTAAGGTTTATTGCCCACATATACCAGCAAGTATTTACTCATTTAGTAGTCATTTTTGGTGGATAATATGTCAAGATAGGGTTAGATAAGGTGTGGAGTTGCGATCAACCATTTGAGATAGCTAATGGATCTCGAAAAGTAATCTCAAAATAACAAATAAAATTTTGGTGAGTTTGAGTGCATAATCAGAAATTATTGAAATATTGATTCCAATATATGCAAGACCTTGTTATTTACCCTGATAATTATTAGGAATCTTTTAAAGTGAGAAACCTACTAATAAAATAGAGACATAAAGAAAGAAAAGTATAATTCGATTCTTTACATTACATGGCTTAAGAAAGGACATACCCTTGACAACTTAAAGAAGTTAAATTCATAATCATAAAGAGCATGAAATGAGAAAAGGATTGGAAAAGACTTGCCACTTATGTGCACTTGATAGAGTGTAATTTGACTTAGATGGTCTTTTGGTTTGATCTTTGGTGGATGCTAATAATTTTGATTGATTTTAGGGTGTAGTTGACTATCTTGCCTTGTATCAGTTGACCCTATTAGGGTTTGAAGTATCACCAATGTCTTTATGCTTATTGTTGGTTGACCCCTTTGATCTTTTATTGAGAGAATAGTTAGTAGTCCTAGCTTATGCTAATCATTCTTGATTTAATAATCAATGGCTTTTAAGCTTATTGCTAATTAAATTTGAAACATCACCGATGGCTCCTATGCTTATATTAATTAATTTTGAAGTATTACCAATGATTTTATGCTTATGTTGATTAACTTTCTGTGAATATGATTGTTGTTTGACTGACTAGAAGAGTTCAAGCATGCCTTAATTTGATTTGATTTGAGAGAATGATTAAAAGATTTGGCTTATGCTAATCATTCTCGATTTGATAGTCAATGGAATTTTTTGGCTTGTGTCCATTAAATTTAAAGTATCACCGATGACTTTATGTTTGTGTCAGTGAAATTTCTTCAAACATAGCATTTGGTTGACTAACTAAGCGAGTTCAAGTCTACCTTAGTTTAATTTGAATTGAAAGAATAATTAGTGATTTTGGCTTATGCTAATTATTCTCAATTGATAATCGATGGCCTTTTATGGCTTGTGTCAATTTGATTTAAACTATCACTAATAAGTTTATGCTTCTATTAGTGAACTTTTCTTGAACATGATATCTGGCTGGCAGACTCATCGAGTTCGAACTACCTTAGTTCAATTTTATTTGAAATGATTAGCAACCTTGACTTATACTGACTATCTTTAATTTAACAATCAATGACCTTTTTCATTTCTTGTTAATTAGGTTTATGGTGTTGTCAATGATTTCATGCTTATTGTTGAGTAACTCCAAACTGGATTTGGTTCAAACTTGATCTTGGCTCCAGTTTGATTTGATTTAGTTCAGTGTTCATATTTGGCTCTAGTTCAAGTCTGATTTGATACAATTTGATGTTCAAATTTGGTTTTGGTTCCAATTTGATTTGATTTAATTTGATTTTACACTTCGTTTTTGTTCAAGTCTAATTTGATTTAATTCAATGTTCAGACTTGGTTTTAGTCCAAGTCTGATTTAATTTAATTCAATATTCAGACTTATTTTTCATTCAAGTTCAATTTGATTTGGTCGGGGATTTAGGATCTTGGATCTTGGATCCATCCCTTGATGGATTCGTATTAGATTCTTAATGGATCTTGGATCTAACTATTAATGGGTTCTTATTGGATTATCAATAGATCTTGAATCCAACCCTTAATGAGTTCTTATTGGATACTTAATAGATATTGGATTAAATCCTTATTGGACTCTTATTGGATCCTTAATGGATCTTGTATCCAACACTTAATAGGTTCGTATTGGATCCTTAATGGATCTTGAATTCAACCCTTGTTGGGCTCTTATTGGATCCAAAATGTATCTTGGATCCAACTTCTTATTGGGTTCTTATTGGATCCAACCCTTAGTGGATGCTTAATGGATTTTGGATCCAACCCTTATTAGATTATTGGATCCTTAATGGATCTGGGATCCAACCCTTATTGGTTCATGTTGCATCCTTAATGGATCTTCAATCCAAATCTTGTTGAATTTTTATTGGATCCTTTATAGATCTCAGATCCAATCTTTAGTGGTTTCTTATTAGGTCCTTACTGGATCTTAGATTCAACCCTTACTGGACCATTATTGGATCTTGGATTGGGACCTTGATGGATTTCAAATTTGATCCTCATTGGATTTTTGATAGATTTTGAATCCAATTCTTATTAGATCTTTGATCGATCCTTACTGGATCGTTATTGGATTCTTAATGAATTTTGGATCTGACCCCTAGTGGATGTTTATTGGATCCTTAATAGATCTCAGATCAAGCCCATGTTGGGTTCTAGTTAAAGTTCCACATGGTTCTAGTTCAAGTTTGACCTAGTTTTGCTAGGTTTGACTTGGCCCTAGTTCAAGTCTGACCTAGTTTTGGTTCAAGTTTGATCTAGTTTTAGTTCAGGTTTGACCTAATTTTAGTTGAAATTTGACCTAGTTTTGGTTAAGGTTTGACTTTATTTTTGTTTAGATTCAAGTTTGGACTTGATTTATTTTTGGTTCTTGTTCAGACATGGGCTTGATTTAGTTTTAATTCAGGTTTGAATCTGATTTGGTTTTAATTTAGATTTAGACCTGATTTTAGTTTTGGTTTATGTTTGGACCTGATTTGGTTTTAATCAATTTTATTCAATTTATTTGATTTGTAGTCAGATTCTTAAAGGAATCCCTTAGGCTAAAAATATGCCAATTTAGTTCCTAAAGGAATCTCTTAAGTCAGAAATATTGCATTTAGGTTCTCAAAGGAATCCCTTGGCTAGAAATATGGCATTCAAGTTCCTAAGGAATTCTTGAGCCCAGAATATGTCATTTAGGTTCCCGAAGAAATTTCTTAGGCTACAAATATTGTTCTTTCTAGTTTTGATGATAAGCAAAATATATTTAATATCTATTTATGTTTTAGCAAAATTATATGAAAGCTCTCAAATAAATGTTCAAAAGCTTCAAATAGCAGAAGGCATGATGGTACATCAATGAGTGTGACTTGAAGAGATTAAAGGATGGCTTGAAAGTGGGTTGAAGGTGTCTATGACAAATTGAAGATTCAAGGATGACATAGACACGACCAAAGCAACTCAAGAACCCAACATTGACTAGGTTTACTTTTCTTTTATTTTAGTCGAGTTGAGAATTTATTTTAGGATTAATTATTTAGAGTATATGTCACATTGAGTTCTGTAAGAAACTTTTAACAAAGTTTTCTAAAAGAATTGTAGACTCGCTTGGCTTAGCAAACTACTAGTTCTATCTGATAGAAGATTTAGAACTTCTAAACCTACATAGAATTGGACTACTAGCTGGGAGTACCAATTCTATTTTTTTTTATCAGAATTGGATAGTTGGTTTGGAACTAGACAACTGGCTAAGAGATCTCTTAGTTCTAGTAGACCAAAACTGGTCAATTTATTGTCTAAGTGATCACCAATTTTGATTTTCTTTGGGACCAACGATAAGTTTTTGACCATTGGAGTGAAGCTACTTGTAGGATTTCACCACCAACAGCTAGTTAGACTCCTCTGAACTATTTTTTACAACTTCTAAATCTTTGTAGATAAGAGATAAAATCCCTTCTAGCTCTCTAGTCATCAGATGCTCTAAGCCTTCAAATTTCAAGCCAAATTCTCATTGCCCTTTTACTCAGAGAGAACTTTTGGCGAGCATAAAGTGTATCATTTTCATGTATTTCCACCTATAATCCACTCCAAGATTGTTTGGAGTGATTGAGAGACTAAATCTTTAGTATGGAGTGCATCTTGCCAGTTAGAGCAAGATCAAATATAAGAGGTTGGCTTCACCAATGAAGTGACACTCTAGTGGAGAGTTGAAGTCTTCAAGAGCAAGGCAAGGGCTATGGAGTAGGAACAATTGGTCTCCAAATCATGTAAATCATGATGCGTTCATTCTTCTCTTTAGTTACATTATGGCACTTGTTTGATTAAAAATTATGTGAAATTGCTTTGGTTGATTGAATTGGGATTTGATTTTTTGTGCAAAATCACTATTTATTTCACAAAACCTAATTCACCCCTCCCCGCTCCCACTCCCTCTCTATTTGGTGGTTTTTGGGCTTTCAATTGGTATTAGAGCTTGGTGCTCTCATTTTGGTTTAATTGACTAGAGTTTTCGATCCATTTTAATGGCAAACTTTGGTGTTTCTCCATTTTCCCAAGAAGCGCAATGCACAATGAGATCTCCTATTTTTAATGGTACTCATTTCAATTATAGAAGGTCTCAAATTAGAATCATTATTAAGATTATAGATTATGATCTTTGGCACATTATGGAAGAGGGGTACACTCCAACCCAACAAAATAGTTGATGGTGTGAGAGTCCCATGCGTAGAGTGGAATGGGATGATTTGGACAAGAAAATTGATTCTTTGAATGCAAAGTCAATGAATATTTTATATTCTACTATTCATCCAAATGAGCTTAACCATATAAGCATCTATAACACAATTCATGATATTTGGCATTACCTTGAAATTACCCATGAGGAAATCAAGCAAGTAATAAAGTCCAAAATAAACATATTAATTAGCAAATATGAGATCTTTCAAATGAAACCAAATGAGTCAATTATAAAGATGTTACACATTTTATCGACATTATAAATTGTCTAAAATATATTGGTAAAATGTATACTAATGATGAGATGATTAGAAAAATTTTGAGATGTCTTCCTAGGTCATGGGATCTGAAAATGACCACAATACAAGAAGCAAAGGATTTAAGCAAGCTATCATTGGAAAAGCTTTTGAGATCACTCATTACACATGAGATGACCTTAGAAGACCAAAGTCAAGAAAAAGAGGAAGACTAGAAGAAGAAAGTCATAGCACTCAAGGCTAAGGAGTCAAACAAAGAAGAAGATAGCAATGAAGAGATGGTTCTTCTCACAAGAAATTCAAGAAGTTCTTAAAGAAGAAGCACATGCCAATAAGACCAATAAGGAGTGAGAAGGCTATCATTATAGATGAAGAAGAAGATGTACCAACATGCTTCAAGTGCAAAAATGCAGGACATATGAAACCAAATTGCCCTCTCATCACTCAAATGAAGAAATTCAAGGCAAAGAAGAAGAAGGCAATGGTGGAAACATGGGATAACTCTAAAGAGGAGAGTGAGGATGCCTCATCTGATAAGGAAATCATGAATTTATGCCTTATGGTGAATGAGAATGAGGTATGTAATTTCATCTTTAAGGAGTTACAAGAAGCTTTTGAAGATTTATTTTCAAGGCATGAAAAATTAAGTCTCAAACATGCTTCATTGAAAAAGAAGTTGTCTTCACTTGAGAATGATTTTAATACTTTGAAATCTTCTAAAAGCTCTTGCAATTGCAAAATGGACATTGAGATACTTCAAGTAGAATATGATAATTTGAAATCTTCTAAGACTACTTATGGATGCAAAATGAACTAGATATGCTTAGAAATGAGAATAGCCAGTTGAAAAAGCTTTGAAAAATTTTTTTTATGGAAACACTACCTTGAACATAATTCTTAAAAGCCAAAGAAATATTTTAAATAAATCTAGAATAGACTTTTTTTTTCATCTTCTAAGTTCGAAGGTACTAAATCTACTTTTGTAAAGTCTTGAAAAACTACTCATTCTCATTTAATTTGCAATTATTATTGTAGAAGAGGACATGTCTCTATTAGTTATCCAAGTAAGAGAAATTCATCTCTTAAATAAATTTGGGTACGTAAGGAGATTATCCCAAAAGTAAAGGAATCCAAGCTCATTTGGTTTCCCAAAACCTCTCTAGCATGAATAGTTTAGGAGTAGCTAGGGGTGACCCATGATCTTTTACTAGCTATATATTTATAGTCATTCTCCAGCTAATATGGTAGAGGTAAGAGATTAAATATACCATTTCTCACATATCTTGCATGTTATGTTCTTTTATATCTTGCTACATGCTTTGTTTTTCCTAACTTTGAGAACCCATAAATGAGAATGAGTACCATCCCAATTTTAATGTGTTAGTTATGCCTTCACTCCAATAAGGAGAATGTGAGATGGTTCCTTAATAGTGGATATTCAAGACATATGGCGGAAAATCCATCAATATTCAAGGAGTTGATAAGCAAAGAAAGCAGATTCATCACCTTTGGAGATAATGGTAAAGCTAAAATTATTGGTAAAGGTGATATTTTCATTGGTTCCTTTATAATTAAAGGTGTACTCTTAGTTGAAGAACTTAAGTATAACTTGTTGTCCAGTAGTAAATTATGTGATAAGAGATTTCAGGTCTTGTTTAAATCTAATCATTGTATAGTTAGACATAATGATAGCAACAATATTGCTTTTATGGGTCATTGTTATGGAAATATCTATACTACTGATCAAGAGAGCTTAAATATTGAAAAGTATTTTATACCTCATGAAAACCATGAATGACAATGACATAGAAGGTTTGGACACACGTGTATGGATACAATTGCCAAAGTCAACCAGAAGGAGCCTGTGACAAGACTACCCAAAGGCAAGTTTATTAAAGATCAGATATGTGACATATGCCAAATGGAAAAGCAAGTGATGTCCTTATACAAACCCAAGAAGGTGGCATCAACTACAAGGCTACTACAACTTCTTTACATAGACTTGTTTAGACCGGTTGATACTACATGTCTAGCAGATAAAAACAATACCTTTGTAATTATTGATGAATTTTCTAGATGTACTTGGGTTCTATTTCTTGCTAGTAAAAGTGATGCCTTTGATGCTTTTGCAATTTTACAAAATGTATTCAAAAATAAAAGGGCTATGTGGTTTCAAAAATTTTTAGTGATCATAATGGAGAATTTGAAAATCATCCAATTAAAAAATTTTGCATTGAAAATGGTGTTGAGCATAGTTTCTCAATTCCTCACACTCCATAACAAAATGGAGTTTTTAAGAGAAAGAATAACTATTCTCTTAATAGATGACAAAGGTCATGCTTAACAAGTACTCCCTACCCAAGTATTTTTGGGTGGAGGCCATTAACACAGCTTACTAAATCTTGAATAGAGGTTTTATTCATTCAATGCTTGATAAAATCCCATTTGAGTTGTGGAATAGGAAAATCTGAATATTACATACTTTCATGTTTTTGGATGCAAAAACTTTCTTTTGAACACAAAACATTATTTATCAAAATTTGATTCTAAAAATTTTGAAGGAATATTTCTTGGTATTCATCTACTTCTAGAGCCTTTAGAATCTTTAACAAGTCCTCCATAATTATTGAAGAGTCAGTTAATGTTGAGTTTGATGAATCTAATCTCATTTTGAGAAAAGATTATTGATAATGATATAGAGATCTTTAAGAAAATGGAAGAAATGCAAATATTGAAGCAAAAAAAGTGTGAAACAAGCAAAGGATCCAAAGAGAAGAATATCGATGATGGAGATGATGAGCCAAAGGAACAAGAGCTTGACAAGAAGTTACCCAAGGAGTGAAAATTCAAGAAGAATCATCTAATAGATGAAATCATAGGTGATATTGATCAAGGGGTAATAGCCCATCATGCTATTAAGTTTAACCTTCATTATATTACATTTATTTCTCATATTAAGCCCTTTTAGAAAGCTCAAAAAGATGAAAGTTGAATTCTTGCTATGTAAAAAGAACTAAATTAATTTGGGCAGAATCAAATTTCCAAGACCAAATGACTACCCAATTATTAGTACTAAATGGGTCAATAGAAATAAGCCATATATATATAGTGTTGTGGTTAGAAACAAGCTAGATTAGTGGTCAAGGGTTTCAACTAAGTTGAGGATACTAATTTTGATGAGGCTTTTGAACCCATGGCTCATTTAAAATCAATCCATATTTTATTTGCTTTTGTATGAAGGTTTCAAACTATTTCAAATGGATGTCAAAAGTACTTTCTTGAATGGCTTTTTAGTCAAAGAAGTTTATGTTGAACAACCTCTCAGATTTGAGGATTTGAAATTTTCAAAGTATGTTTTAAAATTGAAGAAGGCATTATATGATCTTAAGCAAGCCTCAAGAGCTTGATATGAGAGAATAAGTTTCTTCTTGATTTCAAATAGTTTTACAAGGTGTTATGTAGATACTACATTATTTCTCTTGAAAATAAATGATGATTTATTAGTAGTACAAATTTATGTTAATTATATTATTTTTGGTACTACTAGTGTAAAACTTTGTGAGATATTTGTAAGCACAATGCAAGAAGAATTTGAAATGAGCATGATAGGTGAGCTTAACTTCTTCCTTGGACTAGAAGTCAAGCAACTCAAAAATGCAATCTTCATAAGCCAAGCTAAGTTTGTGTGAGAATTGCTCAATACATTTGATATGGATCAAGCTAAGGCTATTAAAACTCCCATGAGCCCCTCCACCAATCAAGACAAAGATGAAGATGGTGAAAAATTGAAGAAAAGCAGTATAGAGATATGATTAGTAGTCTATTATATCTAACTGTAAGTAGACTGAATATCATATTTAGCATGTGTATGTGTGTTAGATTTCAAGCATCAGCTAGGAAATCACACCTAGTGGTTGCAAAATGTGTATTCAAATACATTAAGGGTACAGTAAATCTAGGGTTATGGTATCTGAGAGATGACTATTTTGATTTAATTAGTTTTTGTGATGTGCACTATGCTAAGTGTGATGTGAATAGAAATAGCACTATTATCACTAGCCAATATCTTGATAAATCGCTAGTCTCATGGAGCTCCAATAAATAAAATTTCGTGGCTCTTTCTACCACTGAGACGGAATATATGACTATGGGAGGTTGTTGTACTCTAGTCTTATGGATGTGGCAAATACTCTAGAATTTTGGATATGATTTTATGAAAATTATGATTTTTTGTGATAACACTAGCGCCATCAATCTTCCAAAAAAAAATCTGATTTTGCATTCCCATTCCAAGCACATTGATATTTGGCATCATTTTCTATGTGGTCATGTTTTGCAAAAGATATTTCATTATGTTTTATTGAAACTGATCATCAACTTGCAGATATTTTCACAAAACCTTTGGAAGAATCTCACTTTATTTTTCTTAGAGAAAAATTGACAATTTTATTGATTGATTGATTTCAATTTTTAATTCTGTACTTTCCTTCAACCTTTTTAAACCGGTGGTTCATTTTTTGTATCGGTCAACTAGTTGAACTAATGGACAGTAGACAATCTTTTGTTGGTTGATTGGTTGCTATACTAACCAACCAATTTAGAAGTAATGCCTCCTTGAATCCCCAGTCAGTTGACTAGCTGACTAAAGTGGTTGACCGATTTGAGAAAATCAAGCACGATCCCAAGTTAAAAACCCTAGTGGCCATCCATTTCCCACATTCTCTCTCATGCATAGTGACTCAAGGTAACTCGTCTAAGCTCTCGGATATTGATTTCAAGTGATCAAAGGCCCTCTTGCTAGGTTTTGCCCCTCTCACCTTGGTTCTCCTCCATCAATAGCCCCCATTTGCTTCTTTCACCTCAAATGGCTCCAAGATTCAAGAACAATGCTTCCAAGAATAGAAAAGGTGATAGATCTCCATCCTCCACCAGAAAACAAGCCTTTCCTCCTGAATTCTCCTCTCTTGAAAACTTTACTCACTTCCAAAATCAATTTTCATCCTCTAGAATTGTTGTTCCTAGAATAGTTGAGTTTAATGACCTTCAAGTTTTGAACTTAGGCCTCTTTTTGATGCTTAAGTGTGGACATCTTTTTTAGTTAACAATAAAACCTATCATGATCATGATGTCTGAGTCTTCCATGCAAATACCTCTTTTGATGAAGCTAGTAAAAACTTTGACATCTACTATGGAGGCAAACACATACCACTTAGCACTGTAGTCCATTATTAGTGTCCTTATAGATGGAGAGAGACTATTTCTCATTGAAGATGGTCTAACCAACTTCCCTCATATCAGTCGATTGTTGAAACTATGTTTGAGGGACATTGAGGTGACACCATGAGGAAGTTACAATCAAATGTCCTCCCAGCTTGGGCTTATGTGATCCACTAGCTCTTGGCCTACACCCTCCTTCTGAAGGAGGGTGGACATCACCATAAAGTATCCTTCATGGAGTTGTATCTCATTTACTCTATTCTTACTCGGCATAGGGTGTGTCTACCCTATATTATCCTTCACCATATGGCCTAGTATCTTTGATAAATGCATACTATCCTTGGCTTCCTTGGAGTCATTACCAAAGTCCTTCCAAACTTTAGAGCTTCTATTCCGTAATGCAATTCTCCTCTAACATGTCTTCACATCCTTTGATACCTTCTCTCATTTTACACTTTACTAGATGGGTTTTAGCGAGCACGATGGCATTTAAGTTCATGGGCCTGTTTGAGCTATAGAGCACGGAGATACTCGGGGACAGGTGGCTAAGATCAATGCCATGGAGAGACCAAGGGTTAGGACATGACTCTGACCATGATGTGCCTTCACCTACCACATTCTTAGGCTCACATTTAGATTTCATCAAGAGACTGGCTTGTCTGAAGGATTTTGCATAGAGCACATCTGAGTAGCTGACATCCCTTTAGAGTTCCATGGATGATGTCACTAGGATGCTCCATACCTTTCTTGATCACACTACTCTAGGACTAAGCCCAACAAATATGACATTCAATTTTCTAAAGAAATACCTTTGGCCAAAAGTACAACCTTCAAGTTTTCGAAGGAATCCTTTAGGCTAAGAGTACTACGATTAGATTATCAAAAGAATCTCTTAGATTAGATGTATGGTAGTCGGATTCCTAAAAAAATCTCTTATGCTAAAATGCAACATTTAAGAGGAACATCATCTTTCTTTTCCACAAGGAGTCAGGTAGATCAAGGGGTAATTTGGTTCCTTAAAGATTCTAGGTGACAAACACCTTAGTCATGGCTTCTCTAGGAGCCTCATGGAGTATCAAGTCAGTTTGTATTTTGTATACATTCTACTCTTATCATTTATCTTGATTCAAGTCCCTCTTTTATAGGTTGAGTGATGTCCATATCTTGAGTGGAACAATCCATTGGTGGCTCACCAACACAGGTTGTATCCCTACATTTCTCCTAACTCACTAGAGAGCTTTGCCTCCTCTGATAGAGAACCCACTCATTTTCGTCAGGCTTATGAGATGTGGGTGAGGGGAGGCATAGAGGTTCGAGAGGTGGATGCTAAGTAGGCTACTACTACTTACAGGAATGATATCAAATCAATTTTTGGCAGAAGATTGTAGTTCCACTCCTTACCCTTCCTTAGTACTTAAGACGTATACATTGGAGGCTATCTGACTCCTATTGATGTATCATTTTGTTCTTTCTTTCTTTTTTTTATACCAAATGCTATCTTTTCTTTAGACACTAACTATACTTGTTTAAGTGATGCTTAACTTAGAACTTCAAGATATAGAAGTGATGGACCTTGAAGTGATTGTGGAGAGCTTAGAATAGTAGAGAGTTGAACTAATAGCTAGTTTGAAGCCTATGGTAAGTTTTCTCCTCAAATTTTCTTCTATCTTTTCCTCCTTATTATCACCATGCTTCATGTTCTTTTCCAACACGAGGAGTGCACCATTCTATGAGATTTTTCTTCTTGCAATCTTGATCTTGATGAGAGTCAAGTAGACTAGGATGGTCACATTTTTTTTGTTAAGCTTTTGATGATCCTTTTTATGGGGTAGCTTGAGGCTAAGGTTGCATATTTGAGGTCTTGGCTGGTGGCATCTAAGCATGAGTTAGGTGTTCAACATATCATGCTTGACTGAGATCAAGAAATTTTTAGCCTTATTAGATTGAGCCGTTCAAGTTCTAGTTCTTCTTTATGCTTAACTCGTTGCCACTCCCACACAGGTTTTGAGGCTAGATCCCTTTAATTGTTAGGAATAATGCATCCTCATCTATTTGATTACTTATGTCTGTATCCCGTACTTCTAAAAAAGAAATGGTTAAGTAACACTTTTATTTACAAAAGAGAGAAAATGGATATTACTCTTCTGTTTTGTTAGACTTAGACAAATTCCTCTATTTTCCTTGGATGCAATCCTCTACTTAATTGTGTTAGCTTGAGCTTTGGAATTTTTGTTTCAGACTGTGAGTGGTTGACTAACTAAAATTTCTTTCATCCCTTGCTCTTATGCAATATTTTCTTTAGGAACTTATTTCAAATGGTTAGTCTAGTTTTGCCATCCTCTCATAATCAGTTGACCCTCCCAGACTTGGCTTCATCTTTGGGATGTCCTTTGATCTCAATCTCCAAGTTTTACATACCTGCAAATGCCATCTGGTAGTTACTCACTATATAGTCATTTTTTGTCAATACGATACTGAGATGAGGCTGGGATAGTCCTCTTAATTCTAGCATATAATCCAATTTTCTCCCCCTTTTGCTTTCTTCTTTTTCTTTTCTTCCTTTTTTTTATTGGAAATCTCATTCCTCTTTTAAGGATCCAAGATTTGTAAGCTCATGAATACCAATTGATTCTTATACTTTGAATCCATCTCTTTTGGCTTGGTCTTCCATATGAGATTTGTCTCTCTAGGAGGAGATTCCCAAGAGGTTATCCTTCATCTTTTGCAGTTAGCCTGAGAGGGGTGACTTCCTTGATGAGCTCCTAGTTACTTTAAGACTAAGCATCTTACTCTCGGGATTGCATTCTTGAAGTCAACTTAGAGCTTAAGTGTGGAGGATAGGTCCAAGACTTCCAAAGCCACTTCACATCATCATCAAGTCTCCCTTAACTCCTAACATCATCCTTCTTCCAAAGGTCTTACCTCTAGGAGAGAAGAGAATTTGTCCTTTTTGCAAGGGAAATATTTCTTTAAGTACATAGCATTCCGAGGTTCACATAGTACTTCACCTTGAGATTTAGTCAATTAAAAAGTATTATAAAGATAGGCTAACATATGGTCCCTCCTAGTTGCATTTCAGCTTTCTTTTGTCCTTCAGCAGAGTGATGCATTTCAACACCTAAGTCCCCTTTCTTGAATGTGCTTAATTACCTTGTTCAGGTAGATTTAGGATAGTCACCACTAGTAAGCTTGTGTGTGATTGGCTACACTTAATCATCTTTCATCTCTTAGTTCAAGCTCGCTAAGAAGAGATTCTTTCATCTCAGTTAGACTTAAGCCATTTTGCATTGCTATTCTAAGTAATAAGATTTGGATTTCATATGGTACTATTGCCTCTATTCTAAATGTTAGTGCAAATAGGGTTTGACCCATTAGGATACACACGAAAGTATAGTAGGCCCAGAGAGCCTCATCTACCTTATCTATCCAATTTGACTTTTTCCTAGTTGTGGAGCCATGATTGACCAGCCAAAATAGCTAAAAAAAACCTGAGAAGTAACCTCAAAATAATAAATAAAATTTATATAGGTTTGAGTGTGTAATAAAAAATTGTGAGAATATGATTGCCACTAGGTATGAGACCTTATTGTCAATTACCTTAAAAAATATCAAGAATCTCCTAAACTAAGAAATCTAAATAAAACAAATAGAGATACAAAGGAAAGAAAATGTAATTTAATTAATTTAAGAAAAGGATACATGGTTTAAGTGCAAACTCTTACTTTATAATTTAATGAATTTAAATTCATAGTCATAAAAAATATTCATGATCATAAAGAATATGAAACGTAGAAGGAATTGGGAAAAGCTCGACACTTGCTACTATCCCACTCTGGTGCACTTGATCGAGTTGAAGTTGACTCAAATGGGGCTTAGTTTGATCAATAACTTGGCTTAATTTCAAAATATGGCTTACTACCTTGGCTTATGTCAATTCCCTATTAAGATTTAAAGTATCACCAACAACCTTTAGTTTGTTGTCAGTTAACAATTAGATTGGAAATGTCACCAATGACTTTGTGCTTGTGTTGGTTAATTTTCTTTGAACATAATACTTGTCTAACTGATTAAGCAAGTTCGAGCCTATCGTTAGTGGACTTGGCTTATGATGATTTCGTTTGAGTCTGATTTGATTCAATTTGGTATTCAAAATTTTATTTCTATCAAGTCTCATTTGATTCAATTTGATGTTCAAAACTTGATTTTAATTCTAGTCTGATTTTATTCGATTTGATATTAGAACTTGATTTTGATCAAGTCTGATTTGATTTAACTTGATGTTCAAAACTTAATTTTGATTTAAGTCTAATTCATTTCAATTTGAAGTTCAAAACTTGATTTTAAACCAAGTCTAATTTAATGTTTAGAACTTTATTTCGATTAAGTTTGATTTAATTCAATTCAATATTCAAAACTTGATTTTAATTCCAGTCTGATTTAATTCAATTCGATGTTTAGAACTTGATTTTGATCAAATCTGATTTGATTCAACTTGATATTCAAAACTTGATTTTAATTCAAATATGATTTGATTCAATTTGATGTTTAGAATATGATTTCAATTCAAGTTTGATTTAATTTCATTCGAGTTAAGTTAGACCTTATGTTGAATTCCCATCAAGCCTCGAACTTGGTCCTTAATTGATCTCGGATCCTAATCTTGTTGGGTTCTTTATTAAACCCTTATAGGTCTTTTGATTGATCTTTAATGGATTTTAGATTCAACTCTTAATGGATTCTTCTTGGATCCTTAATGAATCTTGGATTTAACTTTGATTGGGTTTTTATTGTCTCCTTTATAAATCTTGGATCCAATCTTGATTGGGTTCTTATTCGATCCTTAATGAATCTTGGTTTGACCTTTATTGGATTCTTGATGGATCCTTAATGGATCTTAGACCTGACCTTAATTGGGTTCTTATTGGATCCAAGTTTGATCCCTTAATAGATTCAAATTCAAATCATGTTGGACCCTTAAAAGATTCAAGTTTAAGTTTAAGTTAGCTCTAGTTTAGGTTCAACCTAGTTATGGTTCTGCTTCGATTTGGTTCTATGTTGGTTTGAGCTTGATTTAATCAAATTACATTTTGGCTTGAGATAGGTTTGCCTAATTAAGGTTTGGCTCAAACTTGGTTTGACCTAATTAAGGTTTGGTTTGAGCTTGGTTTGACCCGATTAGAGTTTAATTCAAACTTGGCTTTACCAATTAATATTTTAATTTGAACTTGAATTAACCTATGTATGGTTCGATTCAAACTTGATTTGACCCATCTAAGGTTTAATTCAAACTTGATTTAACTCAATTAGGGTCTGGTTTGAATTTAGTTTGATTTTGGGTTAACCCAATTTGAATCCAGTTGGGTTTCGGTCTAATCCAATTTTGACTTAAGTTGACCAGATTTAAACCCAATTAGGGCTTGGATCTGAATGGATTTTGATTTGGGTTCTCAATTTGAATTTTGGTCCAATTCAATGTGAACTTTAGTTCATTTATTTAATCAATTTAGGTCTATTTGGTGATCCATACAAATCAAATTGGCTTAGCTTAATTATTTTACTTAATTTAACTGAATCAACTTAGTTTTCATTTGATTAAGTTAATTATTTTAATTAATTTGATTGATTAATTAGAGAGCCGTTGTACTACTGTTCATTGATTAGAATGACTTTGGGTTAGTGCATGGACTTCTCTCTCATTCTTCCTTCACCTATTTGATGGCCGGTGAGGGTTCGGCTCGTCCTCCTTTGAATCGTGGCTAGTTCAGCCTCCTCCGATGGTGGGCAGCAGTGGTGGGCATTGCGACAAGACAAAGCCAGAACAATTAGGTCAAGGTGTGGGCCAACTAAGTAGGGAAGAGATAGAGGCAGCGCAGTCGCCTCCTTAGCAAATAGCCATCGGCTAGGTGTCTCTGCTGTCCAGGGAGGTATGGTGGTCGACGCAATGGGAAGAGGCGGTATGATTCGTTGGGGTGACTACAAGTGGCTCAGTGCAATGCAGCTACAAGGCAGGCACTATCACGAGCTTGCCGGGGCTCCTTCCACAGATGGCTGGTGGCAAAGTGTGGGAGAGGCCGGACAGGACTTGAGGTGGCTTCTTATGGGTTGCAACACTCAACATGGAACCTTGGCCATAGATGATGCGGGGATCAAGCCTGCAGGCGGTAGCACTTGGCTTGGAGGCTCAGCCAGAGCAGACAATAACTATACACAAGTGCAGTGCATAGGAGGTGGTCGGTCAGGGGAGGGGAGGGCGGTGGACAGCCAACAACGACGGGTGTTATGGCTGGTGGAGCAAGATGGTGGACACGGGTAAAGCCACTGGAGCTTAGGCCAATTAGGACCAAGGCACCAACATGGATGCAAGTGGGCTATAGCGATGCGAGATAGCCTCCTAGAATAGTCACGCAGGTCAAACAACCAAAGTTGAGCCTTGGGCACGTGATGGCCATACAACCACAACCAAGGATGCAAGATAGCAAAGGCATGAAATGGGATTGTAACTCCTTCAGAGGAGGGAGATAGATAGAAAGAAGAATAGTGAGAGGAAAGGAATCGAAGGAAGAGATTATCTATTTTCGTTGCTCTCTTTTTTATCCTTCTTCATATTCCCAATTCCTGATCCTCTCCTTTCTTTTTTATGAGCTTTATAGGGTACCTTATAGGACTTAAAGAGATTGGATTGAATTGGATCTCAACCTCCTTTATTTTAAATTTTGAATTATGGAAGTGGCTATAATCTATTGAATATAGATTCATTTTGGGTTGGATAAGGATGGTTTGTTTGCTATAGATGAGAAAATTTAAAAATTATATTCATTTGTAATATCAAATTTATAAGAGAATTATTTACAATTTTTCAAAAAATTAGAACCAAATTATAATTTTATAAATTTCAAGGGTCTTTTTATAAAAAATACTTAATTGTAAACTTTTAAAATTTTTAAGGTCCTTTTTGTATAATTTCATTTACAAAATAATAAAATTTAAACATATTTATAAATAAAAAACTTTTGAAGGGCTTATTTGGGAAAAGCAAAAAAAGTAGTGATTTATTTATGAATATAAATTTTTGAGGGTTTTATTTGTAAATTCTTAAATTTTATGACAATTAAATTGTAATTATCAATATTTGAAGGGTTTATTTATAAATTTTAGATCTTGCAAGGACTAATTCATAATTTCAATTTTTTATGGATCTTTTTGTAAAAATTTCCATTCCGGGAATCTGAAATAAAAATCTAGCTAAGGACCTTTTTATAAGAATTTTTTTAATGTAGGGACCTATTTATAAAAATCTTACATTTTTTATTTTTCGCCTAAATTTTTGATGAATTCGGGGCCCAATTTTGGTCTAAATATTTTGCCCACTCAATCCACTAGAACTAAATTTAACTTGTTTCCAATAATTTGGTTTTAAACTGAGCTTAATTTTTTACTAAATTTTATTGCGATTTAAATCTAATTGAGACTCACATTTGAACTATAATCTAGTAGCGTCCAATCTCTGATTTTAATCAAATTCTCATCGAATCTAATTTTAACAAAAACTATCCAAATATTAGCTTCTACTGTCTTTTTAATAATCTTAATTAGAGTCTTGTTAGTGACTTCTACTTGACTATTACCTTGAGGGTAGTAGGGAGATGGATGGTGCAACCCAATAGAAAAGTACTTATATAAGTCTTGCATCTGTTGTGAGAAAAACTATGGTCTATTATTTGTCACGATCAACTCAATTAGTAAAATACTCGATTGCAATTAAGATGAAAACTTTTCTTCCACCAATGGCATTCTCTAATAATGATCCAAGCACATCCATGGCCCACATCAAGAATGGCCATTGTGCTAATCGTGTGAAGGGAGGATGCTAGAGCATGGATCTTATTAGTATGGATTTGGCATTTCTATCATCTGTCTACAAAGTACCTGCAATCTTTCTCCATTATAGACCAATAGCACTCCATTCTGATGATCTTTTGGGCTACTATTTGTGCATTAACATGGCCTTCACATACTTCTACACGAGCTTCCTCAAGGATTTGATTGGACTCTTTCTCATCTAGCCACCTTAGTAGGATCCCATTGAAAGACTCTTTGTAGAGTGCTACCTAAGATCACATATTGGGCTGCCATCCTTTGAACCGCTTCACGATCATCTATGGTAGTATACTCAAGGAAAATTCTTCTCTCTAAAAATATTTTGATATTATAAAACTATGGATTCCAATCATCATAGATATTTACTAGCTCCATTAGGAGGATGTGAGCTGCAACTTCAAGTTTATATGACTCCTTCCATCTTTAAATGAGTGCATCACTTGACTTGAGTATCAATTGTGAGTTCTTTTATAGAAGAATTTGATTTGGTAGAGTGCTAGTGGGGTTGTGAAATATAGGTTTGAATGAGGCAAGGGCATCTACTATCACATTACTAGTTCTTGGGACATGGGTGATAGTAACTATCTCCAATTTCTTAGCCAAGAAAAAGATTAAGTCACAGTATTCCAAAAGCTTGGTGTCTTTGGTGTAGTATTGGCCTAAAATTTGTAGAATGATGAGCTTTGAGTTGCCTTTGATCCTAAGGTGTTTGACTCCTAGAAAGGGCATTAAATGCATGCTAGTTATGAGTGCCTCATACTCGACTTAATTATTAGTGCAGGGAAATCCAAGTTTGATATGTTCAAAAAATAAAGACTCCTTTAGATGTTATTAGAATGACACCTATTCCTCCCCCTGCTTGATTCAAGGTACCATCAAAGTATAAAGTCCACATCTTAGGGTGATCTTCATTAGAAATAAGCAAAATCAACTCATCAAAGGATAACTAGAGTTGAGTCTATGGTAGGCAATGGGAAATTGGCAAGTTGATTAGCTATAGCTTGCCCCTTGATTGCCTTCTTGGTTATAAACTTGAGGTCAAACTTGGCTGGATCATCTTCCATCTTGCTATTCGCCCTAACAATACTGGCTTCTCAAACATGATTCTGATTAGATCTTTCTGGCTAGGATGAGTATCTTGTCAGCCATGAAATAATGCCTTAGATTTTGGGAGGCCATACCACAACTAAACAAGTCTTTTCCAACTTAGAATACTTCTTCTCGTACCCCAATAGGGTTTGTCTAAGATAGTTTATTGCCTTTCTTTCTTGCCTTGATTTTCTTGTGCCAACATGATGTCAATTGACTCCTTGATGATAACAACACATAGGATCAAAGGCTTCCCTGAGATTGGTGCCATGAGGATTTTTGACTTGAGTAGGTACTTCTCGAGTAAGTCGAAGGCTTTCTGACACTTCAATACTCATTCAAACTGACCTCCTTTAAGCATCTTGTAAAGTGGGAGACATTTTGTAGAGTGTTACGATACAAAGTTTTTGAAGAACTGCAATCTCCCAAATTGGTCTATGAAGCTCCTTTATATTCTTTGGAGGTGGCATTTCTGTAATGGCAAGTGCTTTTGTTTGATCAAATTCAATTCCTCTACTAGTTACCAAGAAACCAAGCAACTTGCCAGATAAGATCCCAAACACACACTTTTTCAGGTTCATTCTCAATTGATACCCCCATAATTGGTAGAGGACTCACTTTAAGGCTAATACATGTCTCTCTCTAGTTCTAGATTTAACTAGAATGTCATCAACATACACCCCCATGCAATCATGTATCATGCGTGAAAGATCATTGTCATGGCCCATTGATATGTTACTTCAGCATTTTTTAGTCTAAACAACATAACTAATAACAATAAGCCCCCCATAGAATAGTAAAAGAAGTCTTCTCCTTATCCTCTAGTGTGAGGTGTATTTGATTGAATCTCAAATATCCATCTATGAAAGACAATACTTCATACCCATTAGTATTATCGATCAGAGTGTTAATGTGAGGCAGGCAAAAATTATCCTTCGAACAAGCCTTGTTCAAGTTTCTTAAATCAATGCACACTTGTACCCTGCTATCCTTTTTCTTGACTAAAATAATGTTTGCCACCCACTTTAAATATAGGACTACACGTATGAATTTTGCTTGGGAGCTTATCAATTTCCTCCTTAACATTGAGCACGATGTCCAAATGTTGCCATCTTAGCTTCTATTTTCTTGGTCTTGCATTCTATTCCAAGGTGATTTTATGTTCCATTAACCCTCTATCTAGTCTTGGCATCTCCTTATATATCCATGTGAAGACATCAGGATGGGCCCAGGGTTCTCGGGCAACTCTAGATTGACTTCCTTGGTTTGTTCTATGCTTGCGGCCATCTCCTCATTAAATCTCCTGAAAATCTTCATGAAGTCATAGAGTTCATCATTTTTATCTTCCTCTTCTTCAATCTCAAAAACCCTAAATAAGTCTTTGTATGGCCTCTTGTGTAAATCAGGGACAGGTTCATCAAGATAGACCACATCCTTATTTCGAGCTAGGTCCGGAGAGGCAATTCACCTGTTTCAAATATTTTAAGAACATATTCTAGAATGTAAGTATGAAAATTCTCTAAATCTAGTTTACTACAATATTCTAATAATAAGGAAGAAAATAAACCTGAACTACATAGTAGGTCCTCCTCTGGGGGAGGACAAGGTATCCCTTGCATCCTCATGAGGTTGCACCCCACTTTGAATAAGGGGGTGGATTGTCTTCTTTAGCTAAGAATAGCTTGCCAATTCCACTCACGATACTTTAGGTATCATCATCTTTACCATCTTGCTCAATAGTAGGATTTGCAACAATGTGCTCAACTCATCCAATTGTGAAAATATGACTTAGGCATCTAGGTTAGAGGTGGATATGGATTTAAGCCTTTGAAAAAGTAGAAGGGGCAATCCTTCTTCTTGCACTCCCTCCATGAGACCCTCCCTTCCTCTTGGAACTCCTTTAGAAAGTGGCTTGAGATTTCCTTAGTCTCTCTTGCCAAGCTTTTGACTAGGTTGGTAGCCAATCTTAAGCATTGTTTCGCAAGGCTTATTGAGATAAGGTGAATTGGAAGTTAGGGAATGAAGGCTTTGATTTGATGGACATAGAGGAGAGGTTATTGCTTGTGGAGCTTGAGGTGGCAAGAGCATAGGGATTATTTTTTGTAATTATAGCAAAAGTTTTATAAAAATTGGATGGAGCTCAGATTTAGTTTGAAAGGATGGCTATATTGTTTGCTAGGAGTTGGCAAAAGGACTTGGGGTGCAATTTGGAAGGATGGCTATATTGTTCGAGCCATGATAGTGGGTATCTTGCAAATGACTTGGCAGTCCTTGTCTTGAACCATTGGATCTATATGGATCTTGATGATGGTGCCCTTGTGAGGAAATTTTAGGCACTAGTGATGGGTTGATGAAATTGCTCCCATGTCTCTAAGCGAACGCCTTCCCAGAATGAGATTATAGTATAAGGGGTATGTCAATCACATCGAATTTAATCTCGATCATCTTTGGATAGCAGGTGACTTACAAATGAATCCTCCCTTAATGCTTCCTCTTTGAGTTATCATACACCATTATGTTGATGTTGAATTCCATCAATTGATCTTCTAAAATATTTATTACTTTTAGGATGGATAGGGTATAAATGTTCAAGGATGACCCTACATCCACAAGCACTGTGTTGACTATTACTCTACTGATCTAAATGATTATATAAAGTGGTTCATCCCTCAACTTCTAAGGTAGATCCCACCAGAAAAGGTTATAGTAGGGTTTGAAAAATTCCTTTACAAATGGTTGATAATCTTTCTAGGGGTATGTCACCCTTAAGCTCTATCTCCCTTAAAAAATTTAAACTAGACCTCTCTATCTTTGGGAGAATCAGTTATGAGTTTTATCATGAAAATTTTAGTTAGAGTCTTAGCTAGTTGCTCTAAAATATTAAACTCTTTGTCAGTCTCAATCATCTCTTTAGAGAGTTCAGGTTCTTGACAAGTTGTAGAATTATCCTATTAATTGATTTGCCTTAATTATTAATAGGTGCAATCAAATTGTTTTTGTTAACCTATTCCCCTTTCAAATAGTTCTCATATAGTGATGAATCTTTGTTCACTTATTTTAAGGGGTCATAATCATCATCTTCTAAATCTTGTCCATCATAAGTATCATTATAAGTGTAGAAAGTCCTTATGTGACTATCAATCTTAGGTTTATATTTAAAGGTTTGAGTTTATTGGGGAAGGTCCTTGTGCTGAAGAAACTCTTCCCAAAGATCCTCCACTTTCTTGGTGAGTTGTTCAAGATGTGATTTAGTTAGTTTGGGAATAGTTTGCTCACAAATTAACTTATTGTTTTGCTCGAGAGGGTCCTCTCATGGAGGAGAAAGCCTTTCCAAGGATACTCTATTTTCTAGTTACTATACCTCTTTTTCAATTTAGAAATAGCTTGTATATTATTTAGATTATTATCAGGGTAAGCAGGAAGTGGATTAGTCACAACAAATATGTCTCTTACCCTTCTCTTGCTTATATAATTTCTAATCAACTCCCAATCTATTACATTTGGATTATTCAAATCATAGAATATATCTTTTATAGTTTGACATTGGCTAAGGATGTGCTCTAATGTCCTATGGAAGGGACAATATTGGGAGTGGTCTACATTTAGGGGGTCTTGGCTCAGGGACGTAGATGAGATTATTGGATAGGAGGGTTGTAAATGTGTTAGAGATTGATTTAGATAGTAGAGGATAGCTCTACCGTCATGGTCTGTGATGGAATAGGGTGTTAGAAGGTGGACCACCTGGGGTATAATTATTTGGTGGAGACACATTCTTGTAGTTGCATGGAGAGTCAAGATTTTGAGTTGGTTGAGGTTATGGTCATGGATGCTGGTTGGGATGGGATTTCCTGGTGGTTGAGATTGGGTTGGAGGTTGATAAGGAGTGGGTGGTGGAGGTTGATATGTAGCTGGAGGAGGTAGAGGTTGATTTGGAGTTGGGGGTTCGTAAGAAGATGGTGGCAGAAGTTAGTAAGGAACTGAAGGTTGTGCTCTTGTATACCCAATATCAGGCTTCAGGATCAAGACTTGATTAACATGGGCCTTGCCTCCTCCATGAATTGTTCCTTTTATTGCCCCCTATGTTGTTTTCTTGGAGAACCTCATGTTAGCTTCTGTATCATTTTCTCGTAGAAACTTTTTCCATACATGCGCTTTCTAGTACAAGGTATCAAAAAAATAAATATTAGAATATAATAAACCTGCTTTAAAAGTAGGTGATATATTTTTCAATTAAAAGGCTGGTTTGTTGTTTTTCTATGAAATGGATTTGAGTCCTCATTGCTTTTCCCCTCCATCGGTTGGCATGTTAAATGAAGATTTCACCAACTCCTATTTTTTCAGATGTCAACTCAATAATGTTTGGAGTGTGGGACATTTGGTGTGCAAAGTGTTGTCAGAATATAGAGAAAATTATCTTCAGAGACTACAATTTGTCCTATGGAAGACAATGAACCAACCTCAGGTAGTCGAGCTCAATGGCTTCTAGAATAAATAGATTATCAATGGTGTATTAGTTTGATATGCCTGCATACAAAAATCTCGCGATGTGATGGTTTGGATCTCTTATCTCATCACATAAAAAATATTTTGGTGCCTTAAAGCCAACAGGGAATTTGATAGCAGGAAGTTAGATGTCAATTACTATAAGTAATAATATGCAGGAATTTTTGTGCCAAAAGCTTTGTGAGAAGTTGAGACACCCACTTATTAGATGGTTAATTTATAGGCACAGAATTGATAAGGCCACCACTTGATGGGGATGTAGAAGATTCCCTACCAGTACTCTACTATTTCTCAATCATAAAATCAACTATTCTATTAAGACCCTAGTTCTAACTATAAAATTCATAAACTTGGGAAAATCAAGATCATGCATTTTAGGAATATCCTCAAACATGGTTGGCAAATAATTTTTGCTGATTTTAGGGTTTGAGTTTGGATTATTAGTCCTTTTTAACTTGCATAGAACTCTTCTATTCCTAAGGTGGTATTTCAAGATGCTCCCAATCTCCAAATTCACACATTAGCTATCTCCAAGAAGATGATACAACTAGCCCATAGGTTGCATTATTTGTGACCATAACAAATTCTTCCATGGTGAGCTCCCACTCGTATCACCATGTTGCAATTTTACATGAGACTCTAGACTTACACAAGGTTGTGGGAAATTTTGTTTGCACCACTAATTTCTTGACTTGCTAGTCATGCCTATTGGGGTGCAATCCTTGAGCCTCTTCTAAGGAAAAATGAGCATAGCTCACCTACTTTTGAGATGAGAGTTGGGAATGTCTAGTCAAGTAGTGTGTAACCCTAAATCTCACCACAATGTCTAAAACACTTCTTCTAATTGGACTCGGTATTCAGATATAGGAGAGCCACAATATCTCTACTTGACTGGGGTTGGCTTGAATCTTAGATTTTTCTAACAATTGATTTTTTTACTTGATAATGAACTTGAAAATAAACAATCACTAATCATTTCATGAACACCTACAAAATTGAGAATTGAATTTTTTTTTCTTTCTAATAAGGTAAATATGAAAAACAAACCTAGAATTGGGAGGTCCCACCATAGTCACTATTTTATTGATCTCCCTAGTCAATTGTGGTTTGGTTTTAGTTTTGAGCTCTATAGTGATACAATTCTCAAACTTTGTTTGACTTAACTCCCTTTTCGAGCCTGCATGCACCTCAATAATTCATACATTTGGCTTATTAAGCATGCGAGATCCTCAGGAAGGTTGTACAATCCTCTCACTAGGTATAGGATATACCCACCCTAGTGCTATTGTCTTCAAGTTTACCTATAAATGAAAGAAAAAGAGAAGGAAAATTTGTGAGTTTCTTGAGTGTAGCATTTAACTTAAAAGGAATAATGAAGTAATAAAAAAGAGAAATGAGCCTAAAACTTACCCATTCCCTGGATGATGAGGGCCCAAAAGTCCCTCCCTATCCCCTTTTTAGTGTTTAAGAATTGAATTTAAAATATAATTGATGATATGCCCAAGTGGATTGGTCAGGTCAAAGGGTTAATAAGAATTACAGCCTAGATCGGTTGTGAGTCAACACATCCAAGGTGGAGAACCACCTTGAGACTGAGCTGTAGAGAGCCATGAGAGGCTTGACTTTTTCCAACATTAAGGCATAAGGAGTTCAGTATCCTTGGCCAAAATAATTACACCAAGTATCTATTGATCTCAAATACCTCATCATAAGCATACCAAAGTCTGGATCATTATGGCTCTTATCCTGAAGGAAACCCTGATAAATTCAATATCTATGGCAATTCATCATAAGTAATCCATAAAGATTATAGCCCCTAAATTGTGAGATTTTGATACACTTCACAACCTATAAATATGACCGTCTTTGAAAAGGTAAAGACTAATGTCTTTCTCCTCTCAACAATATATTTTGTGTACCCATAACTGACTTAAGTATCAAAGCGGCCACTACTAAAGAGTTCTTTGTAGTCCTCTTCACTTTTTCTCCTCTTGTAAATTAGCAAAAGAGCAGTTTAGCAAATCAATCTCGAGTAGCCTCTCAAACCAAAATCAGTGGAGAACTGGGCTCTATCAACAAATTGGTGCTTTCATTAAGATCTCTTTGCTTCTATTTTTAGTTAATCAAAAAAAATTTTATGATCTTCCAATCATGCTACCCAAGGCAAAATGACCATCATTGTCAAAGGATCCTCCTAGGGGGCAATTGCCTCCCACACCAATTGAATCCCATAATTCATCAAACAGGCCAAGTGCACCCGTTCAATAAGCCACTTCAACATTAAGGCTACCCCATATTCTCATGGGCCTCCTCTATAAATGGTACTCAAAGTACCTCCAGAACCTACCAATTCAATGAGCCAGCAGGAATTTTAAATCATAGCCACTACCTGTATAGTAGATTACACAACTGTTGGAGGTTCAAATGCAAGCTATGTAGACAATACAAATTTAACAACAACAAAACCTATCTTTGACCCAAGGTGTTGCATTGAACCAAAGCCACAATATCACATTGTGAGCTAGCTGCACCTTAATGTACAGCAACATCCAAGTTGCCATGACCCATTGACAATGTTTTTCCTTCAGTACCACCCCTACGGTGGGTGCAACCCCAACTATAATCTAGCTGAAGAAACCACATATTTTCCACACCTATTCTAGCATTAGCTAGGGATTCCTACGATGCCCTAGGAGAGCCTATGGCATATGCAACTCATGAGAGATCTAGATCCCCAAGACATTCGAGCCACATGAGGTACAAAACTTCTCTGATCCCCAAAATTACATATTCTCTCATTCAGCCAAAGTTCTAACAATCTTCATAAGAGATATATGATGGTTTGAAAGATCCAATGGATCATATTAGCACATTCTAGAATGTCATGATTTTACAAGGTGCATGGGACTCCACAATATGCAAGGAGTTTCCTATGAAACTGCAAGTCCTAACCTGATCCTAGTATGTCAGGCTTCTGAGATATTCAATTACTTGTTTTGATGACTTGGTGGACAGGTTCATAAAATAGTTCATCTCACTAGTACCATGGCAAAAAACCCCTTGACACTTCTAATACTAAAGCAAAAGGAGGGCAAGAGCCTCAGGGAGTATTTGGCTCACTTTAACAAGGCTCGGTTAGAAGTGACTAAGTTGGATAGCTTCATCATCCTCACTACTATAATCAATGGAATTTGTCAACCTTGGGTTGTCTATGAAATACCTTGCTAACCTCCAAAAAGCCTAGCAGAGTTCATCCAACTAGTCAGAGAGTACATCAATGCTGAAGAGGTTATTTTGGTAAATAAAGAATTCGAGGCTAGCAACAAGCAAAAGAAAGAGACTCAAAAGATAGACCTCCCAAACTGAAAAAGCAGAGAATTGGATGGAAGAAGCATCAACCTAAGTTCCAAGCTTATACACCATTGAACAACTCTAAGATTGAGGTCCTAGCACAAATTGAGCACCAAGACTTTCGATAGAGGCCTTATCCCATCTAAATAGCCTAAAAAATTCTCAACAAGATAAAGTATTATTATTTCCACCAAAGATTCATCAAAGAGCAACACCTCTATGGGATCGATTTTGATAGCCTAGGATAGTGAAGACCCTGGGAGTGACCTCGAATCACTATTTTGATTTGAAGTACACTATCAAGTATTGTGGGAACATTGACTTCCAACAAGTGCAAGCCCCTATTGTTAATTATTTTGACAATTATCAAAATCTTCCTAAAGTGAAAAACCAGACTAATAAAATAGAGACACAAAAGAAAGAAAAGAAGAAAGCATTATCAATTGATTAATTTAAGAAAGATGGTACATGACTTAAGTAAGGGTGTATCCTCATTTTATAATGAAGTTCAACATAGAATTATAGAAAATATAAAAGAAATGGAGGAAAAGAAAGAGTGGAGAAGAAGTTGATATGCTACTACTACGTCGCTTCTCCTGAGCTAGACTATATGACATCTGACTTAGATCGACTCGGTCTTTAACAAGTGTTGATGGTATCGTCCGATGGGACATGAAAGGGAATGGGAGATATTCGAAGCGTTTCCAATATATTTAAGCTTCAAAAATAACTTTGTTGGATGACATTGCTAGCATCTTTATTCGGATTGGCCAGAAGTATTTTTGATATCCTTGAGCTTTAGCGATAACTTCATGATTTGAAATATTTCTGTTAGCCAATAAGGCATTCATGATAACTTCATTTGGATTAGAGTGTTTTCATTAACTAATAAGACATTGAAGATAACTTCGTTCAATTTTTTTCTTGAAGTATTTTCATACCCAATAAAGCATAGATAATAACTTCATTTGTCTTTTTTTGAAGTATTTTCATAGTCGATAAGGCATAGACGATAACGTCTTTGGCTTTTTGAAGTGTTTTCATAGCCGATGAGGCGTAGGTGATAATTTTATTATTTTTGAAGTGTTTCCATAGCCGACATGGCATAGGCAATAACTTCATTTGGTTTGGTAGTATCACCAATAGCTTAAAAGATTAGGTATATCTTTACGAATTATGCCATCAACTGCTTGTGAGATTAACTAGCTTCAAAGAGAGTCTTATCAACTACTATTGGGGTTGACTAGTTTGAAGAGGTGCATCATTAACTACTTTTGAGATTGACTAGCTTGTAGGGCGTATTGCCAACTGCTTCTAGAGTTGGCTAGCTTTAAAGTGTAACCAATACCTTTAAGCGTATTGTTGGTTGACTTCATTGATTTGGTAGCATCATTGATAGCTTAGGGGAGGGTATAGCTTTGAAGTGTGGCCAACAGCTTTGAGTGTGATGGTGACTAACTTCTTTGGTTTGACAACATCACCAAAGACTTATAAGGTTGGATATAGCTTTGAAGTGTGATCGATAACTTGGAGCATGTTGGTAATTAATTTATTTAGTTTGATAATATCACCAATGGCTTATGAAGTTAGGTATAGCTTTGAAGTGTCACCGATAACTTGGAGTATATTGGCGATTAAATTCTTTAGCTTGATAGCATCACCAATGGCTTATGGAATTGGGTATAGTTTTGAGATATTGCTAAATGCTTTTATAGCGCACTCAATGAAACTCAGTCTGACCTTATTTAGTTCTTATCTGAACTAATTTTAGTTCAAGTCAGGGTGATAGCATCACCTTTGTTCATAACTTTGGAGTATTATCAAAGTTTTAACACTTTCAGTGGGACTTTGTTTTGCCCCTAATTAATTCTATTATGACTAATATGGTTTGGGTCTAAGTTCAATTTCATTTAACTTGAGTTGAGTTTGACCGTATGTTGGACCGCTATAAAGTTTCGGTCTATTGAACTTTAGCTCAAGCTTAAGTCAATTTAATTCAACTTACTTTTAGTTTAGGCTCAGCCTAGTCTAGTTATGGTTAGACTTTGAGTTTGTCCTTTTAATTTGGACTTAATTTAACCCAGTTAATATTTGATTTGAGCTTAGTTCAATCCAAGTTTACCTTGATTTTAAATTTGGAGTCCAGCTCAATTTGGGCTTTTAGTCCATTTGTTTAATTGATTTAGGTCCATTTAAGTCAACTTGAGTTTTGTCCATTTGTTTGAGCTGAGTTTAATTTTAACATAATTGAGTTACTTCATGTTAAATAGTTTGATTTGAGAGTCCTTGATTGTTCATGATGATTTTAGATAGACACATTGCCCAAGTTAAAATGTGCAAACCCTAGGGTTGGCTTGGTTCACAACCTGGAAAGCTAGCTTAATATGAGCTCAAGGGCTAAATAGGTATAAGTTTGAAGACTAACTTAAATGTAAGGCTAAAGGCTGGCTGAGTGTGAACCTAAAGGTTGGCTAAGTGTAAACTCGAAGGTTAGCTAAGTGTGAGCCAGAAGGTGGTTGAAATGCAAGCCTGAAGGCTAGCTTAAATGTGAGCCCAAAGGCTGATTTAGATGTGAGCCCGAAGGCTAGCTTAAATGTGAGCTCAAAGGCTGGCTTAGGTATGAGCTCGAAGGTTGGCTTAAATACAATCTCAAAGGTTGATTTAGATGCAAGCCTAAAAATTAGTTAAGTGTGAGCTTGAAGGCTAGTTAAGTGTGAACACAAAGACTGGCTTGAATATATGCCCAAAGGTTGGCTTGAATATAAGCCCGAAAGTTGGCTTAGATGTGAGCTCGAAGGTTGGCTTGGATGTGAGCCTGAACGCTAGCTAAGTGTAAGACCAAATGCTGGCTTGAGTGCATCCTCAAAGGTTGGCTAGGTGCGAGCCCAAAGGCTAATTTAGATGCGAGCCTGAACACTGGCTTAGATGAGAGCCTAAAGGCAAGCTTGGGTGCAAACCCAAGGTTGGCTTAGTATGAGACTAAAGACTAACTTAGATGCAAGCCCAAAGGTTGGTTAAGTATAAGCCCAAAAGCTTGCTTGGATGCAAGCCTAAATATTGGCTAAATGCAAGCCTGAAGGTTTGCTTGAGTATAAACCTAAAGACTGGCTGAGTGCAAGCCCTAAGGCTATCTAGGTGCGAGCTTGAAGGCTAGCTTAGATGTCAGCCTGAAGGCTAACTAAGTGCAAGTCAAAAGGCTAGCTCAAGTCTAAGTCCAAAGGTTGGCTAAGTGTGTGCCAAAAGCTAGCTTGAATGCAAGCCTGAAGGCTAGCTGAATGCAAGCGTGAAGGCTAACTTGAATGTGAGCCTGAAGGCTAACTTGAGTTTAAGATTGAGGCTAGATAGGTGCAAATCCAAATACTTGCTTGAATGCAGGCCCAAAAGCTAGCTAGATGTAAAGTCAAAGGCTAGCTTAAATGCAAGTTCAAATACTAGCTGAGTGTGAGTCAGAAGGTTGGCTTGAATGCATGCTTGAAGGTTAGCTAAGGTGAGAGTCTGAAGACTACCTTAGATGTGAGTCTGAAGACTGGTTAGACACAAGCCTGAAGGCTAACCTGGATGTGATAAGGATTTGCCATCTTCATCACTGTCTTTGAGAAGTAGGCTACTGCAATGAAGTTATAGGGTCTACCATCTTCATCACCATCTTTGAGGGGCTATGGGTGACCACAGCGAGGTCATAGATTCTGTCATCTTCAAAGCCATTTTTGAGGGGTCATGAGTGACCGTAGCAAAGTCATAAAGTCCACCATCTCCATCACTATCTTCAAGAGACTACGAGTGGTCATGACATTAATAAAATTTATCAAGATATCAAGGATTATAAGTAGCCACAATGATAGTAGTGCAAAAATTAATGTAAGATGCAACTTCTTTTTCCTTTTTGGACAATTTCCTTTTTTTTAATTCCATTCCTCTCTCCTCCTCACGACTACCCCTTTTTTCTGCTAACTTCTTTTTTATTATTATTTTTTTTCCTTTTTGCCTTTCCTCCTCCAAGCCCGTAGCCCTTTCTTGTTCCCTTCAAAGCATCATCAGGCCTCAATGGCCATGGCCCGGTGGCTCTTTCGGCCAAATCTGGCCCTGGCTGACCGGTGTGCGGCTGCAATAGAGGGCAAGGCCCTCCGCCGCATCCTTTTCCTAATCAAATCCGGGCAACCTCCTGCCCCTCTTCTCTTGGTTGGATGGCAATGATGGTGAAAGTACCAAAGGTCAGCACAGCAATGGTGGAGGGCAAGGCCCTCTGCCTCCTCCTTTATCTGACCAAATCTAGCTAGCCATGGTCGGATCTAGCCTCCTTCTTCTTGTTAGACGGTGGTGGTGATTGGAGGCATCAGAGATCGACGCAGTGATGACGGAGGGCAAGGTGGTTGCTGGAGATGTGAGAGCAGCCGTGGGCAATGCAATGTTCTCATCAGAATAGAGGAAAAGGATGACGTCAACCATGTAGAGCCGCCCCGCGGGGGTCTTCTTCTCCGGTGAAGAGATGCTAAAGCAGTGCTCATCACATCACTTGAGGCTGAGTAGGGCCTCCCCGATGGGACGGAGGGTAGGATCATCCGCAATGCTAGCTTGCCGATGTAGAGGTCTGCTACCTATTAGCACAGGAGGCTCAGGCGAGAAGGTAGCACGGCCAAGTGTGAAGGTGCTTGGTGAAGCTTCTTAGTGGCTATGAGGTGCAGAGAGGAGAAGGAGGGAGGCACAAGAGTGGGGAGCGGCAGGAGTGTGGTTCACAGGCTCGAGCAGGCGAGGGGTTGTGGTGGAGACCTAGACAAGAGAGGAAAAGAAGTAGAGAAAGCAACATTGAATGGCAGGATAGGAAAAACAACTTACTTTTGGATCTTCTTCCTTGGCCTTTTCTGTGATCGATTTCTCCTCTCTGATCTTCGCATTCTATTCTCTTCTTCTGATCTTCTTTTCATTGTCTTTTTTTTATATATAGGTTTGTCTCTAATTTATAGATCTATGGGAGAATCGAGATCAAGTTTTTAGTCCACCCATTTTAGAATGTGATTGGATCCTAATTTATAATAAAATTATATTTAATTTTATTTCTAAGATCCTATGATTGCATGTAATTGATTGATAGAGATTTGTTTTCTTGACGAAGAAATTAAGATTTTTTATCATTCGCGGGATATTGAATTTTTAAGGGGTTATTTATAAAATTTTTCAAAAATTGGGCTAAAGTGTAATTTTACAAATTTTAGGAACTTTTTATAAAAATGACATATTGATAAAAATTTTGAAATTTTTAAGATTATTTTTTAATAGAATTTAGACTTATTTGTAAATAAAAATTTTGAGGGAGTTATTTGTAAATTTTCTACAAAATTGGGTCAAACTATAATTTTGTAAATGCAGAGGTCTTTTTATTAAAAAACACATTTGTAAAAGTTCTAAAATTTTCAGGGTTTCTTTTTAAATAAAACTTGAATTTATTTCTAAATAAAAATTTTCAAGAGTTTATTTGCAAATTTTTTTGAAAAATTAGATCAAAATGTGATCTTATAAATTCCAGGGGCATTTTGCAAAAAGTACATATTTGTAAAAATATTGAACTTTTTAAGGGTCTTTTTTGAATAAAATTTAGACTTATTTACATATAAAGATTTTCAAATGACTTATTTGTAAATTTTAAAAATTTCAGAAGTTTATTTGTGAAAGTTTGAAATTTTAGGGGTTTATTCGCGAATATAAAATTTTGAGGAATTCTAAGGCAAACCTTAGAATTTGTAAAGATTAGTTCAAAATTTCAAAACTTTCAAGGACTTTTTTATAAAAAATTTTATCTCAAGGACTTAATTGTAAGAAAAGTTATATTAGGGACTTATTTATAAAGATTTTATAATTTTCATTTTGGTTCAAATATTTGATGAATGTTAGTCTCTATGTTGGTCCAAATAAATGGCCCATCTAGTTCTTTTTAATATAAACCCAAATTTTCCAGTAATCCAAATTCAAATTAAACCCTATTTTCAGTCGAATTACAATTTCGGTCTAATTGAGCCTTTGTTTCGATTATAATCCAGTGACATTCTGTTCTATATTTTGATTAAATATTAATTAAATTTAGTTTTTAGTTAAAATTGACTCAAGAAACCTTAGACAGTTCATATGCTGAGATGAATAAGCTAAACGACCTCACACACGGAAATATCAACTGTGAACCTCTCCTCAAGGGAACTGCTCCCCAAAGTTGCAAAATCCACCTTTGACGAGCAACCCTCAACATGATCCTAAAGCTCACCAACTAAAAGTGAAGCTTCAGCATCCACCCCTAAATATCGAGCCATCACTGAGGGGGGCATGAGAAAGAGAAGGTGGAAACAAAAAGACAAAATTGCGAGCCCAAGCATCAAGATATTGCCTTTTTACCAAAGGATTTGGAGAGAATTTTAACTCCACACAATGATGCATTGGTTATCTCAACAATCATGGATGGATATGTGACATAACGTATTATGATAGATATACAAGAAGCTCAGCAAATATTTTGTTTACCTGAGCATATGACCAAATGAAAACTGAGCAACAACTAGAGCCGCATGTTGGTACCCTCACTAGATTTACGGGAAACTCAATGACTTCAATTGGCACAATCACTTACTCCTCATGATTGAAGAGGATCCTAGGAGGACTATGATTAAATTAAAGTTCATGGTGGTTCGGACATTCTCCACTTATAATGTGATATTAGGTCAACTAGCACTCAATCAACTCCAAATGGTAATCTCTGCTTTTCATCTAGTCATGAGATTTCCAACTAAACTTGGCATAGTTGAAGCATGGGGGGACCAAAGCTTGACAAAGAAGTGTAAAAAAAATTATTGGCACAACAACCTTGGCCGGAAGGGCAAAGCACTAGCAACAGCAAAGAGCAATGAGCCAACTGTCAAGCTAGAAATCATTAAAGCTGAGCCTCGAGAATGACTAAGTGAAATCAAAGAATCCACCATCAAACCTAAGAAGGTCTCCACCAAACCTTGGAGTTGCTCATCCACCTTGTTGTCGACAAGAGCTCTGGAAGAATCCTAAAACTTAGGGCAAATATTGTAGAGTCACTATGCACTGAGCTAGGCAAGTTCTTGCAAAAAAGCCAAGATGTCTTTACTTGGTCCTCTGAGGAACTACTTAGCATTGATCCCTCTATGGCACAACACAAGCTTGCTATAGTAAAGAATTTCAAGCCAATCAAGAAGAAAAGGAGGCATTTTGACCCCAATGACAAAAAACCATTATTGAGGAGGTAAGCAAACTTCTCAATGCAAGGTTCATTAGGGAAGTTCAATGGCAAATGGAGAATGTGCTTTAACTTCACCAACCTGAATAAAGCTTGTCCAAAAGATAGTAATTCTCTACCAAAGATAGACCAGCCAGTGGACTCCACTTTGGATCATCAACTCTTGAGCTTGTTGGATGCATTCTCATGCTATCACTAGGTTTGAAGCACCCGAAAGATGAAAAGAAAATTGCCTTCATAACTGATCAAGGCGCCTTTTGTTATATTATCATATCTTTTGAGCTAAAGAATACTAGGGCAACATACCAAAGAATGGTAAATAAAATCTTCCAACCTTAGCTCAGAAGGAATATAGAAGCATATGTGGACCACATGCTAGTAAAAGGCATTGACAGATCTATAAGAAACTTTTAACATAATTCAAAAGCTCAAAATGAAGCTGATCCAAAAAAGTGTTCCTTTAGGGTAGGCTCAGGAAAGTTGCTTGACTATCTTATCTAGAAATGAGAAATCAAAGCCAATCCAGAAAAGATCAAAGCAATCATCAATATGAAACCTCTGAGCACCACTAAGAAAATGCAAAGACTCACAAGACGATTGGCTGTGCTCAATCAATTCCTATCCAAGTCAGGTGAAAAATACCTACCTTTCTTCCAAGATATTAAGAAAAGTTTGGGTTTTGAGTGGACAATGGAGTGTGGTCAAGCCTTTAAAGATCTCAACAAATACCTAGCCAAGCCTCTCTTGTTGGTAAGATCTAAGCCAAATGAGATACTATTCCTCTATATAGTAGACTCGGACCAGGTAATTAGCTCGGTCTTAATAAGTGAACAGAAAGGGAAGCAACATCCCATATATTATGTGGGTCATGTATTTGTAGAGGGGAAGACAATGTACCCTCCATTAGAAAATTTGGTGTATGTGGTGCTATTGGCAACTCGCAAATTCCATCTGTACTTTCAAGCACAGTTGATTATAGTACTCACCAATTTCTCACTTAGGCAAGCCTTGCAAAAGCCTAAAACTTTATAAAGATTACTCAAAAGTTAAGTCAATTTGATGTGACTTTCAAAGCTTGAAAAACCATAAAAGCTCAAGCTCTGGTACACTTCTTATTGAAGACTACATCATATCTGACAAGATCAAAAAATGAACCTAGGAGGTCTAGATTGATGGCTCATCATATGAATCAGGCTCTAGAATTAGAGCCATTCTCTAAAGCCTGAATGGGAGAGTGGATGAATACTTAGCTCGCCTAGATTTAAAGCTTCAAATAATGCTATTGAATATGAGGCTTTCCTTCTCGAATTACGGATAGCCCTCATAGTTGGAACTAAAAAGCTCAAGGCATATAGCAACTCCCAACTTGTTTATTTGTAAGCTACTAGGGAATATGAGGAAAAAGACACCATTATGGCTTAGTGCCTAGCTGAGGCACAAAAGCTTATGGCTAAAATGGACCTAGTAGAAATTTGTTGAGTACCTCATGATAGCAATACAAAAGCTAATACCCTTGCATTACTAGCCTCAACTTTATCAAACTCGACATTGAGGCAAATTTTGGTTGAAAACCTCAGCCAGTCAAGCTATTTAAAAGCCTCTCAGGTAAATGTGATAAGCACCAAACCTAGTTAGCTTGACCCCATAATCTCCTATCCCAAGGAAGGACAACTTCCCAAAGATCTAAGGAAATCTTAGAGGATTAGGAGACTAACTCCAAACTTCCTACTAATAGATGGAGAACTACACAAAAGGTCCCTTACATAGCCACTCATTTGATGTTTAAGATTTGAGGAAGCAAATTACACCCTACACAAAGTTCATAATGGGATATGCGAGAGCCATGATGAAGGACAAGCTCTAGCCTATAAACTCCTCAGGTAGGGCTATTATTAGCTCAACATGGCTTTTGAAGCATCCAAGTTTGTTTCCAAATGTGAACAATGCCAAAGGCATGTCTCAATATTCCATAGCCTAGTTGTCAAGATTCAAAAGACTCAAACAACATGGTTATTTAATCAATGGGGTATGGACATTCTAGGCCCTTTTTCGATAGCCTCATGATAGAGAAAGTTTTTAATGGTAGCCATCAATTATTTCACCAATTGGGTAAAAGCTGAGCCTTTGGCAACAATCACATAGAGGAAAATCGAAGAGTTCCTCTAGCAAAATGTGATTTGTAGGTTCATACTCCCACAAACTCTGGTTACTAATAATGGAAAGCAATTTGATAGAACCATATTCAAAGAGTACTGTAGTAGCCTCCAAATAGAGTAGAGGTTTAGCTCAGTGGCACATCCTCAATCTAATGATAGCTGAGGTAACAAATTGAACCCTTCTTTTATGGATAAAAAAGTACCTGGAAGGCACTAAGGGTGTCTAAGCCAAACAACTACCACATTTCTTGTGGTCCTACCAAACAACCACTCAAATGGCAATAGCGGAATCCCCTTTCACGCTAGCCTATAGGGTTGAGGTGATCATCCCCATGGAGATTGGACTTAGATCTCCATAAGTCAAAACTCATAATCTCAAGATAAATGAGGCAAATCTTCAAACTGATAAAGACCATGTCTTAGAACTCTAGGAGAAAGCTCACACCAAGGTAGCTAAACTCATTGACCAAATCTCAAGGAAGTTATCCTAGAACTAGATAGGCCTATTCAAGATCTTCTAGTTTATGGAACCAAGACCTTCAAAATCAAACACCTAGATTGCAAAGTGCACTCTTGAACTTGGCATATTGATAACCTCAAAAGGTTTTATCTTTAATACAATCTCTCATTTATTTTAAAAGATTGTTTATTGTCTCACTATAAAAATCTTGACTCTACTAGCCTAAATGTCCAACTAGGTGCTTTGGTGACCCTACCAAGGTATTACTTAAGTGTCCAACCAAGTGCTTTAGTGACTCTATCAAGGTATTACTTAAAAAACTTTGCGCCGCTAACCTTAGTGTCTAACCAAGTACATCCGTAATCTCACTGAGGTATTACTCAAAAAACCTAGCACTACTGGCCTAAGTGTTCAACAAGGTGATTCTATGACCCCACCAAGATACTACTAAAAAAACTTGGCTCTGCTAGCCTAAGTGTCTAACCATGTACTTTGGTGACCCTATTACTCAAAAACTAGGCTCTTTTGGCCTAAGTGTCTAACTAGGTGCTTTGGTCATCCCATCAAGGTATTACTTAAAAAACTTGGCTCTACTATCTTAAGTGTCCAATCAGGTGCTTTAGTGACCCAACTAAGGTATTACTCAAAAAACCAGCTTTGCTAGTCCTATGATCCAACAAGGTGCTTTGGTCACCCAATCAAGGTATCAACTATTATGCTACTTAAAGGTTATGATCTAGCCATCTGCTTTAATGCTCAGCCAAAATAGAGGCGTGTCTATCAAACATCAGCCTAGCTTTAAGGTATTAGGCAAGACTATTGGCCTAAGGAAACATTGAAAGGGGATCAATCGAGGTCAAAGGAATAGTTAAAAGACTTTGGCAAAGGGTCCCAAACCAATGAAAATAGAGAGTCAAAAAAGAAAAAAAATTCTATTGAACTCTGAGACAAAACTAGTATAAAATTCTTTCAAAACAAAAGAAAGTACAATCAATTAGAAGTATGCAGAGACTCAAAAAACTATGCTAACTCAATTAGCCTTGGGATGCCCACTTTAGCCTATCTTGCCTTTGCTACCTTGATCTCCTTCTAGATGTGATCCTCATACTCTCACATGAGGTGTCAAACCCTCAAGTTGTCATAGAATTTAAGTCATAGGTCGTTAGGCTCAAATTCGAGATCATGGTGAGTTTTTTTCATTGTATCCTAACAAATGAGGTATACTTCTTTAAAGGATATAGCAGTGAGATTTCTACACTCCTGGAGATATTCATTGCTAACTTTGTACTCTAAGAGGGCTTGCATCATAGCCAATTTCAAAGCATCAATATGATCTTTATTCTAGAGGTATGTGGCAATTGGTTCAAGTTTGGCATTGTCCAAGGCAGTCCAATATCAAATCTCCTGGTCTTGTAGACTAGACAAAGCCAATTTTCGCTCAACTAAGAGGAGATTTTTCTCCTCCCGTGTCTTCTTCTTGGTCTCTTCTACACTAAGTTGGAGACACTCAAGTTGGGAATGAGAGGGCCACCTCTTCCTCACGGTAGTGCCTAGCCTTCAAGCCTTATAAAACTAATGCCCAGCTTACTAAAAAAAATATAGAGCCTACAGTCAAACTTAAGGCCATGCTATGATCCAAAAGAAAAAGGATAATAGTATAGACAAAGGCAAAAAGAACTAGACTTACAAGAGTACAAGACCTGACTCCCTCTAAAATGGGTTGGCTAGGAAGGAGCCGAGCCAAGGTAGGATTTGCATCCTCCCTAAAGTCCCCAAAAAAAGTACTCCTTGGCCTTGATCTCCTCCGAGGAAGACCATCCACATGATCTATCATGAGTAGGAGGAATAGAAGGATCGGAGGTAGCACTCTGCCACAATCAACCTTCTTCATCATAAAATAATGGGTAGGCAATTAAGCACCAACCTCAATATCCTCAAGTTGGCAAGGACATGAAGGAGCATGATGTATCACCTACCCCTTCCTTGTCCTCCCTTCACTAGTATACTAGCCTTCCTCCTCCTCCTCCCTTTTCCTCTTTCCTTGGGTTGAAGATGCCAACCAACAACTAGTAGGAGCCCTCAACTTCAAGAGCCTCTTAGCAGAGGAGTTTGCAAATGCTCAAGGGACACTCTTCTATTACCTCAAGCTCTTATACATGAATGAGATCTGGCAAACTCCACAAAAATTGCTTTTCAACATCAAACTAGACAATGATAAAAAAAACTCATACTAAAATCATTGAGAATGAGATGAGAATCAAAAATAGAAACCTACTTGAGGCCAAGAGTAGAATGGTTGTGAGGACCCTTAAAGGATCGAACACCATTGAACCAAAGCAGTCGCTATCAATAGACGGACACTTATCAGCCTCCCAAACCCCTCTCAGCATATATCCTAATGTCTTCTCACCCCTGGAGAATGACACTGAGCTAGCATGGGGTGAAGAGGACCTTCTTGTGGGTGGCATCATCAACTCTGAAGCCTCAAAGGAAGTAGAAATCTTCTCAATAAAGGAGGCCACCTCTTCCCTCAGAGTAAGAGATTTCCTTTTAGAACTAGAAGGGGTAGAAGAAGACACCATTTGAAAGTGAATTTATCTACAAAAAAAAGGAACAAAAGATTTTTTATAAAGAAGGAAAAAGATTGGGAATCCTTATATAAGGTTCTTCTAATCATCCGATCATCTCCACACGACTTAACCTGAGCCTTTGAAGTCTAAATGACAAAAATTTCAACAACCTCCCCTCATATCCAAGGGACGTGTGTTCACTATCAATTGAAAAGCAATCTTGGAAAGAGCAATTAAGAGGCATACAAAAGTTCACTTTGATAAATGAGCAAATTACCACCTCGAAGGAAGGAAAAGGCAAAATAATTAATTGAGATTTGACAAAATAATTCTCCATTTCCCAAAGCCAAGTGATGGCTAATAAATGCAATAAGTTAATTTTTGAAGGATTCCTAGATATCTAAAAGAAGCACACTATCTCCTAGTAACCCTAAACACTGAGTACTAAAAACTTAGCATCCAGGCTTGGGGGGCACTAATCATACACCCAAGTGGACCAGTCAGGTGAAGCAGCACATCCAAGGTGAAGAACTACCTCGAGATTGAGCTACAGAGAGCCACAAGAGGCCTGACTTATTTCAACCCCAAGGCATAAGGAGGTCAATATCCTCAACTGAAGCAATTACACTGAGTATCGATTGATCTCAAATACTTTGGCATAAATAGACCGAACTCCAGATCATTATGGACTCTTATCCTGAAGGAAGTCTTGACAAATCCAAGATTTATAGCAATCTATTACAAGTAATTTGGAAAGATTATGGCCCCTAAATCATGAGATCTAGATACACTTGACAACCTATAAAATATGATTGTCTCTAAAAAGGTAGGAATTAATATCTTTCTCCTCTCAATAATATGCTTTGCATGCCCATAACTAACCTAAGTGTTGAAGTGGCCACGATAAAAAATTTTCTAGTAATTCTTCTCACTTTTTTCTCCTATTGCAGATTAGCGAAAGAGTGGTATAGCATATCAATCTTAAAGAGCATCGTGAACCAAAACTAATGGAGAATTGGACTTTGTCAATTATAATAAAATAAAAAACTAAAGTCCTAATCTAAATACATCAAATAGAATGAAAAAAACTAAGAAAAATAGAAAAGAAAGTGGAGAGATGTTGCTTATTTGCCAAAAGAGGATAGTGATTGAATCTTCGGTCAAAACTTCGACATTGAAGGAAAATTCAACTTTGGATTTAGTAGAGTCTTGTGGTCACTAAAGAACTCCTCCTTCTTTGTTAGAATACTAAGAACTTCTTCCACAAAATAATAATTTTTTAATATTTTTTTAGTTCAATTTAGGCTCTATTTATAGGTTGAAAAAAGAACTATTTATGCGGGATTTTGGCTGCTAATTTTAGGTGATTTTCAGTTAATGGTTGTATACGGAGGACACAAAAATTAGACACTAATAATTGCACCAAGTCATCAAGCTGGACTAGAGACAATTCAAATGAGAAAATCTAGGTTCAAGCTAGCTAGCACCTTACTAAAAAAGGCTGGTGCCCCAAATTTTGGATGTTAGGATCCTAGCACCCTAAATTCTTGGCCCTAGAATTTTTACACCCAGAATTTTAAAATTCAAAAAAAATTCAAAATTTGAAATTCCAATCCATTTTGCAACCCATTTTCAAGCTATTTTTATTTTTTTAGCCTAATTTCTCATGGAATCCAACCCATATTCCTAGTGTATATTTTGCATAAAAGTTTAGATCTTTAAATGTGCTATAATTTTAGAAATAAACTCCTAAAAACTAAATTTTCAAAAATAAGTCCATTTTATCATAATTTTATAGTAAATGATTTTAAAGTATCTGATTGAATATATTTTGCTGCAAAAAATATAAATTTTGTTGACAAATCCTCAAAATATCTAATTTTATAAATAATTTTTTAAAATTTAAAAAATTATAATTATGTCTGATTTTAATATTAAAGTACCACTGTTCTAGAATATACAAATTTAAGACATTTGAAAAATGTGAGAAAGCTGATTGGAGCATGATACGCTTGCAAATAAGTCTTTGAAGATAATGGAATCATGTAAAGGCTTGAACTATAGGGTTTGACCAATCAGGTCAGTTTGAGGATGCATGTCTAAGGTTTAGAAAGCCAAAAAAGTGGGTATCTATAGGACTAAGACTATGCTAATCCTTGTCCTAGTCCATTACTAAATGATGGCTTTAAGTCTTTGAGATGAGAAAATCACCTAGTTAGAAGAAGACGGAGCTGGGGTTGCAGACAAAGATGAGGATGGTGTGGAGTCAAAGAGGAAGAGGGAGTCAGGGAATCAAAGTTAGAGGTGGGGTTGGGGACAAGGCCAGAACTGGGTTGGAGATGAAGATAAGGCCAGAGAAGGTGGCACTAGTCGCTGACGTCACTAGAGAGATTTGGGGTCGCCCAGTGAGAAATTTGAGAGAGATAGAGAAGTTGTTCCAATTAGATTGATTATGAGTCATTGCTTGCTCTTCATAAAAAGGGCTGACTTTTATGGGCCATTGTTTGTTTTTTTATATACCACTAATAATTCTTGATGCTTCATAAAAAATATCAATAATTATCAACATTTTATTTAAAATCTAGATAATTATCGGCACTTGTATAAAAATATAGACATTTAATAATGCTTTTGAAAGTATCAATAATGTCCATAATTTTTTGAAATGGCTTAAATATTCCTTGTTTAAATAAAATAACCAAGGTGTTAAATTTTTTGTATCCAAAGAAAATCTGATAAAGCATGAGGATTCATCATCACAAAATACAACATTAATTATGAACATGAGGAACAAAATTATAGAAGGCATTGGGTAGAAATTCTTGAATGCAAACCTTTTAGTTATGAAGTTTAAAATTAAGTAATCAAGCTTAAATTTGATTACGCCTTAGTTGAGAATGAGTAAGGTAGGTGACAGTGTAATTCAAGAATGAAAGTTGCAAATAATATATCCTTGAATTCAAAGAAGAAATTTCATGATATTTAAAATCAAGAGATCCAATCTTATACGCATATGTTGCATGTGTGTAGTGATTTGGTCACATCCAAAGGCATTCAAGAGATGGGTGAGTCAAATTATGGAACCTATGCTAAAGGCCAAAACTCCACTAAGGGTTGTTAAGGTAAAGAGTGATATATGACATGAGTTTAGTGTGTGATTGAAGTACAAACAAGCTTGGTGCAATAAAGAGGAAGTACATAAATAACTCCATGGAGCTGACATTACATCATATGATCTTTTGTTATGATACTATGACATGCTTATGAACACCAATCCGAGGAGCATTTTGTAGATTGAGACTAATGAAGAGTGTTTCAAGTGAGTCTTATTCAAGTTTTTTGACACAATTGTTGAGTTTAAGTGAGGTTGTAGACCACTCCTATTCCTTGATGACACACATCTCATTCACAAGTATAGTGGCATTTTGTTGAGTACAATGATAAAGGACAGGAATGAAGATACCTTTCTAGAATTAGTTTTGTCCTATATTTTTTAAAATTTTAGCACTTACATGAAAGTTGAAGAATTTATATTTCAGTTTTAATATTTATATATTGATTTTAGTGCCTATTTAATAATAATAATGGTTTATATTAGTAAAACTATTATTAAAATATTGTACTTATTATATGTAGGTATCCTAATTATTGTTTTCGCAATAGTGGATGTGGAAATTGATGCTAACTAGACATGGTTTGTCCAACATCTTGGTTACATATTTCTATTGGGAGGGTATAAGAGAATAATCACATTTATGTCAAGCAGATTGAAAGGTCTAACCAATGTAATATAGCATTTTATTTTCCTAATACCCTCGCATGGATATTGTTTGTGTCATTTGCATGCCAACTTCTATGGTGGGAAGTTAAACCTAATGATGGCTTTGAAGGGCATGTATTAGCCCATAATAAATAATATTGTATTTGCATATACAAACAAAGAGTTCATGGAAGTGGTCAACATGTTGTACTCGACATCAATGGATGAATATCATTGGATGCAAGAAAATTTTGATATGTGATATTAGTTCAATCACCTATTTGAGAGCCTTTGTTGGAATGAGATATACTCAGATATTGCAAAGTCATTCAATGCTTGGGAGACAGAAGTCTAACATCTCCTAATGGTTAATATGTAAACTGCATAAGGTTAGAGCGTTCTTAACTATCAAGTCATTCAATATTTAGGGTTCTCAATTATTTTATTCCTAATTCATGAAGGCACAAGATGAAAGCAGAGAGATCACCTAAGGGGCGAGGTGAATTATGTTTTGAGAAACTAATGTGAACCAATTCAATCTACAGTCACAAGTGCATTAAGAAATAAGATAAGAGAGAGGATAGAATGCACCAAAATTTAATGTACTTTGGAGACCAACTGCTCCTACTCTAGGACCCTTGCCTCAGTCTTGAGGATTTTAACTCTCCACTAAGAGTGTTGCTTCATTGCTAAAGCCAACCCCATACAATCTTCTTTCTCTAATTGGCAATATCATATCCAAACCAGAGTTAGTATCTTTCAACCACTCTAAACAATCATGGAGAGAATTACAAGTACAAAAATCGTAAAGATTTATATAATTTAAGACATACAAAGTTCTCTCAAGGCTAAAGGAAGGGGCAATAAAAACTAGCTTGAGATTGGAAGGTGTAGAGCTGAAGAATGACTAGAGAATTAAACGAGGCTTTGATCTCTTTTGACAAACATTAGAGGATACAAAAATTATTAATGGAAGCCTCTTCAACTCTATGTATACCTTTGGGGATGAATGTAGCTGTTAAGGGTAAGATCCCATGGCTTGGTTAACTCCAATGGTTAAAAAACTAGCCATTAGTTGCACAGAAAACTAAAACTAGATGTCTATTTTAGATAATCAAACATCCGGTTCTAGTTTATAAGAACTGGCTTGAAGTCTTACTAGACATCCAGTTCCCAACTGCTCATCCAATTTTGTTAGACCCATTTGCTAGCTATATTTCTCATTACAAATCGGACATCCAATTCTCCATTGGATTGAAATTCTCAACCTGACTCAACTAGGTGTCTAATTTAGAATCAAATATTTGGTTCAGTCAGAAAAGCTCTATTAAGAGCTTCCTACAAAACTCTACATGATATTGAATGCTAAATGATTTATCTCAAATAAGTTTTAGACTCGACTAAAAACAAAAGAAAGCTAAGTTTAGTTAATGTCAATTTCTTGAGTTGCCTTGGCCTTTTTCATGTCACTCATGAGTCTTTAAATGGTTTCTTCACCTCCAAGCTGTCTTTAGCCATCTCTTTATTTCATCAAGCCATGTTCACTGATATACCATTGTGTTTCTTCTTTTTCTTGAATCTTTCAAATATTTTTTTGAGAACTTTAAGTATTTTGGCTAAACACAACTCAAGTAGATCATCAAATATTATTTGTTCAGCATCAAGATCAAGAGAGACAACAATCCTCCTCTTTTTGATGACGACAAACTCACAAATAAAATACTTAAAATCTAAAGCATGGATAAGCATGTAAATATATAGATGATCATAAGGATATACAATATAGTGAATCACAATCATAGATTAATAGATCATCCTCCTAATAGATCGATGCAGCTCTCTAGATTAATGTAGATCAATGCAGCTGTAACTCTCCCTCTTTTGGCATCAACAAAAAGGAAACCACACCGACATTAGTGAGCAGAGTCTCCCTTGTAACTGTAATAAGTACAACCTGAATACATGTTAAAGAATTAATAGAAACAATAGGCTATATATAAAATAAATGACAATATCACCACAACCTATATAATTAAGATGAAGCTCCCCCTAAATTGATGCATTATAAGAATGTGATATCCAGGAGATAGATAAAAATTAACAATATCCATAAAATAGCCAAAAAATCAAGTCACATAGGACCAAATTATAAATCAGAATCTATTGTCCAAAACCACAAACCATAAACATCAAGTCACAAAAATTCAATCCATACGCTATAAGTCATAGGGCCAAAACATTGAAACCATAATCCATACACAAAAAATAAGACCCATAAACTCTAGAAGCATAAAAGCAATAAACTCTAAGTCTAAGGACTAGGTTCTAGAGGCAATTGAGAAATCGAGCATTCCATGAGTATGAAAACCATCTCTAATAGTCCATCTAAGGATGTGCACATCATCATCAACATCTCATCCACTAAAGTTCTGAGTTGGGTCACCTGCTCGACTGTTTGCTATGATAGGTCCTCTAAATGTGCAAGCCTTATAGCAAAATCAGTCTCAAACTCAATGGATGAGGTGTGTAAAGGTCTAGCACATCCTTAACCTCCTCTCTAGTAGTGCTTTGCAGCATCAATCTTTGCCTCCTCATTCTGCTCATCACTACCCTCCCTCCAAATCCAAGAACTATTGTGCAAGGAAAAGCCCATCTGAAGGAGAGTGAAGTGAGAGGAGATATCAGCAAGTGTGTAGGAGTGAGCTAGAGAGGAGTCACGTTGAGGAGTGAGAGCACCAAAGTTTTGAGGAATCAAGGTGATGATGCTAGAAAAGTTGAGGGAGGCATGAAGGTGTCGGATATAATGGCCCATATGGTGGATAATGATGTAAAGTAGACTTACCATGCAACCAATCAGAAAACTATAGATAAGATATAATTTAGTGAATGAGACTTTAACTCTATGACCACCTTTGGGAAGGATAGTATAAGTAAGAATTTAATGAAGAATATAGTCTCTAGGTTGGAGAAGGGGAGACTGTAGCTTCCACATGGCCTCACCCCAATTTCTCTCAAAGACAGTCTTAATAATTGACTAATAAGAGGGAATTTGGTCAGACCATTTGTGGGTAAGAATCAGTCTTTCTCTTGTAGCAAGTATGCCAAGGATAAAGCCTAGGATTACAGGAGTAAGAAATATTTGTCTATCACTATAGGAAGTATCAAAAGTGTTAGAATTTTCATCAAATTTGACATTCACATAGTAAACTTGAACATTGTAATCATAGTAGGTTTCGCATCTAGTTAAAAGGGATGTCCAACTTTGAGCATCAAATATTCAGATTTAAAGAATAAAAATCATTAAAATCAATGGTGCAAGGAACAACAATATGAGAATTGGAAAAGTTGATTTTAAATCGAGTAAATGACTCTTGTGATGTAAATTCAGAGGGGAAGGAGTCATTACCAAGGGAAGAAAAAGATCATGCTCCTTTCCTCTTCTTAGAGAAAATAATCTTGAATCTCTTTGAAGAATGGAACACAAAATTGAGGTGTGGGACGAGAAGAGATCAAAGGAAAGAGGCGAAATGTGAGGTTGAAGCCTTGCATTGCTAGAGAAGGACATGGGGTGCTCGAGCAGGTGGTTGGATAGGAATTGCATGCAATACATAAGGGAAAAGGGTCAGCGATTAGGTTTTAAACTTGAGACTCATGCCCCATAGCCATGTATTGAACACTTGATTCATAAATTGGATGTCAAATAGTAAGAAAATACATGCTCAAAACTATTGTATCAGATGTTCAATTCATAAATGGATGTCCGATAGAGAGTTTAGCAATGTAGAATTATTTAGAATCAAATGTTCAGTTCTAAATCAAGCATCCAATTCAAATACAACTGCACAACCAGTAAAAAATACTGAAAGGAGTTGAAACATCATTTCCATAAACTCAAAAAATAATGAAAGCTTAACAATACCAATAACATTCCGAATAAAACAAAACTACATATCATATAAGGGTTTTGTGAAAATATCCATGAGTTGACAATCAATTTCAATAAACATCAATGAAATATCTTTTCAAAATATGATCTCTAATAAAATGATGGCGAATATAAATATATTTGGAACAATAGTGTAGTACTAAATTTTTGGACAAATTAATTACATTAGTATTATCACAATAGATTGGAAATGTAGAATTATTTAGAATCAAATGTTAAGTTCTAAATCAAGCATCCAATTCAAATACAACTACACAACCAGTAAAAAATACTGAAAGGAGTTAAAACATCATTTCCATAAACTCAAAAAATTATGAAAGCTTAACAATACTAATAACATTTCGAATAAAACAAAACTACATATCATATAAGGGTTTTGTGAAAATATCCATGAGTTGACAATCAATTTCAATAAACATCAATGAAATATCTTTTTCAAAATATGATCTCGAATAAAATGATGGCGAATATAAATATATTTGGAACAATAGTGTAGTACTAAATTTTTGGACAAACTAATTACATTAGTATTATCACAATAGATTGGCAATGTAGAATTATTTAGAATCAAACGTTAAGTTCTAAATCAAGCATCCAATTCAAATACAACTGCACAACCAGTAAAAAATACTGAAAGGAGTTAAAACATCATTTCCATAAATTCAAAAAATTATGAAAGCTTAACAATACCAATAACATTCTGAATAAAACAAAACTACATATCATATAAGGCTTTTGTGAAAATATCCATGAGTTGACAATCAATTTCAATAAACATCAATGAAATATCTTTTTCAAAATATAATCTCGAATAAAATGATGGCGAATATAAATATATTTGGAACAATAGTGTAGTACTAAATTTTTGGACAAACTAATTACATTAGTATTATCACAATAGATTGGCAATGTAGAATTATTTAGAATCAAATGTTAAGTTCTAAATCAAGCATCCAATTCAAATACAACTACACAACCAGTAAAAAATACTGAAAGGAGTTAAAACATCATTTCCATAAACTCAAAAAATTATGAAACCTTAACAATACCAATAGCATTCCAAATAAAACAAAACTACATATCATATAAGGGTTTTGTAAAAATATCCATGAGTTGACAATCAATTTCAATAAACATCAATGAAATATCTTTTTCAAAATATGATCTCGAATAAAATGATGGCAAATATAAATATATTTGGAACAATAGTGTAGTACTAAATTTTTGGACAAACTAATTACATTAGTATTATCATAATAGATTGGTACATTTGAAAAAGCATAATTAAAATTTTGAAGTGTTTGCCTCATCCATAAGATTTAAGAACAATAACACTCCACAGCTATATATTTGGATTTGATAGTAGAAAGAGCCATTGAGTTTTATTTTTTGGAACTCCATGAGACAAAAACATTTTCAAGAAATTGGCATATGCCACTAGTACTCTTTCTATCCACATAACATCCAGCATAGTCCTCATCACAAAGATCAATCAAATCAAAATAACTATCTCTTGGATACCACAATCCTAAGTCTAGTGTGCCCTTAAAATATCTAAATATGCCTTTTAAGTAACTAGATGTGATTTTCTAGGAGATACTTGAAATCTAGCATAAAGTAAACACTAAATATGATGTCGGGTCTACTTGTGGTAAGATATATCAAACTATTAATCATACCTCTATATCACTTTTCATCAATATTTTCACCATCTTCATCATTATCCAACTTGGTTGAAGGGCTCATTAGCATTTTTATAGCTTTATCTTGAACTTTTTAAGTAGCTCTTTAGTGTATTTGTCTTGGTTAATGAAGATTTTATTTTTCATTTGTTGTACTTGGAATCCAAGGAAGAAATGCGATTCTCCCATCATACTCATCACAAACTTCTTCTTCATTGTGTTTGCAAATAACTCACAAAGATTTTCATTAGTAACACCAAATATAATATTATCAATATAAATTAGTACTACTAATGAATCATCATGCATTTTAAGAAAGAATAGTATAGTGTCTATGCACCCTCTTTTAAAATCGTTTGATACTAAAAAGAAACTAAGTCTCTCATACCAAGCTCTTGGAGCTTACTTAAAACCATATAAAGCCTTTTCCAATTTTAAAACATAGTTTGGAAAATCCAAATCTTCTAATCTAAGGGGTTATTCAACATAAACTTTTTGAGATAGAAACCCATTTAAGAAAACACTTTTACATCCATTTGAAATAGTCTAAAACCTTTATAACAAGTAAATAGAAGCAAAATTTGAATAAATTCCAAATGAGCAATGAATGCAAAAGTGTCTTCAAAATTAATTCTTTCAATTTGGTTAAAACCTTTGGCCACTAATCTAGCCTAGTTTTTAATCACGACACCATCTTCATTTATCTTGTAGACCCATTTAGTACCAATAATTGGGTAATAATTTGGTGTTTAAACAAGCTCCTAAACTTGATTCCACTCAAATTAATTTAGTTATTCTTGCATGGCAAGAATCTAATTTTCATCTTTTTGAACTTCCTCAAGGTTCTTTGGTTCTATATGAGAAAGAAATGCAATATGATTAGGGATTAAGTTTAAGAGCTTGATACATTTTTACCCGTAAATCAACATTACCTATGATTTTATCTATTAGATGATTTTTCTTGAATCTCCACTCCTCGGATGGCTCCTTGTCTTTCTCTTGCTCTTTTTACTCAATGTCTCCATCATCAACATTCTTCTCATTTGGTCCTTTGCTAGTCTCACCCTTCTTTCTTTCTGATATTTGCAAGTCATTCATCTTCTTGGAGATCTCTATATCATCATCAAAAAACTTTTTCTTCAAGCAAAGTTTAGATTCAACAAATTCCATATTTATAGATTTTTCAACAATCAAAGTGGTCTTGTTGAAGACTCTAAATTCTCTAGAGCTAGATAATATCCAAAAAAATATGCCTTTATGAGTTTTGGAGTCAAATTTTGATAAATAATCTTTTGTATTTAAAATAAAGCATTTACAACCAAAAATATGAAAGTATGCAATATTGGGCTTTTTCCCATTCAATAATTCAAATAGGGTTTTGTTGAGAATATAGTGAATAGATACCCTATTCAAGATACAGTAAGTTGTGTTAATGGCCTCCACCTAAAAATACTTGGGTAAGAAGTACTCATTATGCATGACCCTTACCATCTTGTGAAGAGACTTATCCTTCCTCTCAATATAACTCCATTTTGTTGTGGAGTGCAAGGAGCCAAAAAACTACACTCAATATCATTTCCTATGCAAAACTCTTTGAATGAATGATTTTCAAATTCTCCTCCATGATCACTTCTAATTTTGGAAATCAAGTAACTTTTCTTATTTTGAACATGTTTTGCAAAACCAATAGATGCATCAAAAGTATCACTTTTATTTGGAAGAAACAAAACTTATGTAAACCTTAAAGTCATCAATAATTACAAAGGCATAGTTTTTACCTCCTAGACTTGTAGTCCCAATGGGTCCAAACAAGTCTAGGTGTAGGAGTTGGAGCGGCTTGTAGTTGACACTACCTTCTTGAGTTTGTGTGAGGACTTCACTTGTTTCTTTATTTGGCATGCATCACATACTTGATCCTTGATAAACGTACCTTTGGGTAGTCCTCTCACAAGCTCCTTTCTATTGACTTTGATAATCATATCCATTCATGTGTATGCAAGTCATCTATGCTAAAAGCACTCATGATTCTCATGGGCTACAAAATAATTTTCCACATTAAGGTCATCTTGATCGATGGTATAAACATTTCCATCACGATGACCAAGAAAAGTAATATTATTACTATCATTATGTCTTACTATGCAATGGTTAGATTTAAACAAAATATGAAGACCTTTATCATATAATTGACTAATTGACAATAAATTGTGCTTAAGTTTCTCAACAAGTACACCTTTAATAAGTGAGGAATCAATGAAAATGTCAATTTTTCTAATATTTTTATTTTTATTGTTATCACCAAAGGTGACAAATCTATTTTCTTTACTTACCAACTCCTTGAACATGGATAGATTTCTAGTCATATGTCTTGAACATCCACTATCAAGGAACCACTTCTGATTCTTCTTCTTGGAATGTAGGCACAACTAACAAATCAAAATTAGATAGGTACCCATCCTCAATTATGGGTCCTCATAGTTAGAGAAAAAAAGGAGTATGCAAAAAGACATAAATGCAAATAATCATGCAAGCAATGCAAAATGAAGCTACTTACCTCTATTATGTTAGCTAGAGGATGACCATAGATATAAATAGTAGAAGCATATGAGTTAGCCCTACCTACTTCAACCATGATAATGCTAGAGATATTTTAGGAACCAAAACTAACTTGGATTTCTTGAATTTTGGGATTATCCCCTTAGGTACCAATAGTTCCTTAAGAGAAGGATTTCTCGTAATTGGACAACTAGAGGAGATATGTCCCTTTCGATAATAATAGGTGCAAGTTAAGTGAGAGTGAGTTTTAGTTGAACCTTTTACAAAAGTAGTTTTAGTACCCTTGAACTTAAAAGTTGAGATGAAGCCTAATATGAAATGATTCAAAACATTTCTTTGGCTTTTAAGAATTATGTTCAAGGTTGTATTTTCATGGAAGAAGTTCTGTAAAGCTTTTCTCAAGTGACTATTCTCATCTCTAAGTTTGACAAGATCATTTTGGCAATCACAAATAGTCCTAGAAGATTTTTAACACATCATATTCTAATTGAAGAGAATCAATATCCTATTTGCAATTACAAGTGCTCTTAGAAAATTTCAAAGTATTAACATCATTCTCAAGGGTAGATAGTTTCATTCTCAACAAAGCATGTTTGAGACTCAATTTTTCATGCTTTACAAATAATTCTTCAAAAACATCTTGTAATTCTTTAAAGGATAAGTCACATACCTTATCCTTATTTTCCATGAGGCATAGGTTCACAATCTTATCATCAGAAGAGGCATCCTCACTTTCCTCTTTGAAGTGATCCCATGTTGCCACCATTGCCTTTTTCTTCTTAGCCTTGAACTTCTAAAATTGAATGTTGAGAGGGAAATTTGCCTTCATATGGCCTGGCTTCTTGCACTTAAAGCATGTGGTTATGTCCTCCTCTTCTTCCACAATTGAAATGCTCCTCTCACTTTTTCTTGACTTTCATGGCATGCGCTTCTTCTTGAGAAATTTCTTGAGCTTTCTTGTTAGAAACACCATGTCTTTATCACTCTCTTCCTCTTTTTCTTCACTTGATTCTTTGGCTTTAAAAGCAATGTTCTTCTTCTTTTTATCTTCATTGTCCTCTTGGCTCCAATCCTTCATTATCATCTTACGAGTGATTAGAGGTCCTAGAAGCTCTTCCAAAGGTAAGGTATTGAGATCTTTAGCTTCTTGTATTATAGTCACCTTTGGATCCCATAACATAGACAAGCATCTTAAGATCTTTCTAACCATCTCATCATTAGTATAAGTCTTATCAAGAGAGTTTAAAGTATTGATAATATCAATAAATCATGTAAACATCTCAATAATAGACTCATTTGGTTTCATCTTAAAGTGCTTATATTGGTTTACCAATATGTTCACTTTAGATTCTCTTACTTGTCTTGTACCCTCATAGATAGCTTTAAGACAATGCCAAATTTATGGGCCATCTCACATGTACTAATGCGATTAAATTCGGATGGATCAAGAGTGCAACATAAAATGTTTATTGCTTTTGCATTTAATGAATCTCTTTTATTGTCACCCTCATCCCACTTGTCCTTGGGCTTGGATACCCTCACCCCATCAATTATTTTGTTGGGTGGAGTGCACTATTCCTCCACTAATCACCATAGATCATAATCAATGACTTTTATAAAGATCCAAATTCAAGCTCTCCAATAATTAAAATTTGTGTTATTAAATAGTTGTGAATGAGTGGTAGACTGCCTCTTTCGAATAAATGATGAAGAAGTATCAAAATTTTCCATCAATAAGGGTTGAAGAAACTCAGGTGATTAAACTAAAAACAAGAGCAACCTGCTCTAGTACAAATTGAAAGCATAGAGATCACTTAAGAGAAGGAAGGAGGTGAATTAGGTTTTGACAAACTAGTGCCACTTTTTGGATAAATTCAAAATTGATTCTACAATCACAAGTGTATTAAAAAATAAGATAAGAGAGAGGATAGAATATGCCAAAAATTTAACATGATTCGGAGACCAATAGCTCCTACTCCACAGTCCTTCGCTCGATCTTAAGGACTTCAACTTTCCATGAAGAGTGCCACTTCATCAGTGAAGCTAATCTCGTACAATATTCTTCCTCCAATCAATAAGATCAACTCCAAACCAGAGTTAATATCTCTCAACTACTCCAAACAAACTTATAGTGGATTTACAAGTGGAAAAATCATAAAGATTTGTATAATTTAAGGCTCATACAAAGTTCCCTAGAGACTAAAGGAAAGGACAATAAAACCTAGCTTGAGATTGGATGGTTTAGAGCTCAAGTATGGCTGGAGAGTTGAAGGAGGCTTTGATCTATTTTGATACAAAAATTTTCAATGGAAGCCTTTTCAACTCTATTTGTACCTTTGGGGATGAATCTAGCCATTAGGTGCAAGATCCCATGGCTTGGTTTGCTTTAGTAGTCAAAAAATTAGTTGTTAGTCATGTAGAAAATCTAAATTGAACGTGCATTTTTAGATACTTAGATGTTTGGTTCTAGTTTATAAGAACTGGCACAAAGCCCTATTGGACATATGATTCCCAACCGATCATTTAGTTTCTCAGACCCATTTGCTAGCCATCTAGTTACAACTGAATGTCTAGTTCTGCCTTGGACTGAAATTCTTAGCCTGACTCAACCAGACATTTGGTTTAGAATTGGACATTTGATTCAGTCAAGAAAGCTCTATTAAGAGTTTTTTGCAAAACTCTACTTAACATTGAATGTTAAATGATTTACCTCAAATAAATTTTTGACTTCACTAAAAACAAAAAAAAAGTTAAGCTTAGTTAATGTCTTTTTCTTGAGTTGTCTTAGCCTTGTTGGTGTCACATGTGAGTCTTCAAGTGGTTTTTTCACCTCCAAGCCATTTTTAGCCATCTCTTTATTTCAACAAGCAATACTTGCTGATCTACCATTGTGCTTCTTCTATTCTTTGAAGCTTTCAAACTTTTTTTTAAGAGCTTTAAGTATTTTGGCTAAACACAACTCAAGTAGATCATCAAATATCATTTATTCATTATCAAAACTAGGAGGGACAACACAAGATATGGCTAAGATGTATGAGCATCAGGAGAATGGAGTGCAATGGGGCAAACATCTTTGTTTGAATATAGAGCTCCATATTTTGAAGATAATTGGCAAGGCTCATAATTTGCTGGTTGGTTATGTGGATTTTTGACATGATTGGAAGGGACAAAACTCCAGTAATCTTGACAATCACACATATTCATGTGGTGTATGTAAAGGGAGTGGATTGCCTTGCAATCATGCATGCACCAACTATCTTATTAGCTAACAACATCATCATCTCCTTCATTGAAGATTACTTCACCATAGATAGCTACAAAAAATATTACAACAATCCCATATTCACTATCCTAGATATTAACCAACTGGACAATAATAGAGAGTTGCAAATGCATCCCTGGTGATAAAGAAGAGACCTAAGAGACCAAGAAAGAGGTGAATTGAATCTTAATCTTTTGAAGTCAAGCCCTATGATGTGGATGATGAAAGGAGATTAGCCATAACCTCAAAACTTGAAATACGATCATTGCAAATTAATATTCACTAATTTCATTAATGTATTATGTATTTTGTTTAGTGCATCACATGCTCTATTAATGTATTAGGGGTTATATTTACACATTCCATATTCTACAAATGTATGAAGATTTATGCTTATATTTTTGGAGTTCTTTTTATATATCATGACTTATGCTTATATATCAGGAGTTCTATTTATATATTAGGAGATCTATTTATATATTAGAAGTTTAAAGATAGATAGTTTTGGCCATATATTACAAAATAAAAATACAAACACCAAGCAATAAAATCCAAAACAGTTAGCCCAATGCTAAAAACTACATGAAGGTCAGAAAATGAGTCAATTAAGTCGGTTCGAGGTCACACAAAAAGGTTTAAAGACTAAAATAAGACATGTATCTATAGCATTGAGAGAAACCCATTATCAAGAAATGCAAGGTCAACTTGAGTGTAAATCATCTAATGGCACTAACCATCTCTAACCACATATTCAATCCCATGCCAAGAAAGAACAAAATCTTACCCAGTCCGAACTTTCATTTGAAAGTGATTCTACTTCTAATTCACTTGGAATTTATAGATCTTCTAAATAAAATATAAGGAAAAATTGGTAAAATGTATTATTTGAGATGAAAAATCCTTTTTTGCAAAAAAAAAAGTCAAGTTAGAAGAGCTACTCCAAAAATTGAACCCTCTCTTACAAAAAATATTGAGGAACATTATTAGTAGTGATGCAACAAAGATGTTTGACAAAAGAAAAATGGGCTTTTTTTTTTTGCAGGTTACAAGCATAGGATTTCTCTTATATCTGATTGTTGAAGTGTTAATTATGGTGCTTCCTATATTTATGTTATTGCTCATTATATTGATGATAATTGGACATTGAAAAAAATATGGTATTAGTTTTAAATGTCTAGAATAACATCATAATGCACCTAATACTGCTATACTATTTTAGTATAATATTTAATATAATTTTTAGTATAATTTTAGATAATACTTCCAATAATAATGCTACTATTGATTTATTTATACATTGATTATCTGTTTTTGATAGCAATTTTTTTATATTTATTACACGTGTTATTTATTTAATATAGTTATTCAAGATGAACTTCAATTTATTAATGTAGTTCCTAAAATTGAAAAACTTAGAAGTGTATGAAAATATATTAGGTTTACACCTAAACATACTAAAATTTTAAAATTTTATGTATGCAATTCAAAAGGATAGCTAGACAATTTCTCCTTGATAAAAAATAGATAAAATACTATTTATAAGTTGTTGAAATATTATTATAATTATAAAGATGATCTTATTTATTTTTGCATGCAATATATGAATGAAATTATATTAATTGATGAGACTTGAAATATTTGTAAATTATTTATGTCTTTGTTAGAATATTTTGCTAGAACGAGGGGACCGTCCCAGGCTGGTGCAATTAATATTTTGTAGGTAGTTATTATTCTATAAATTGTAATTTGTTCAATGAACTTATGCTTATTTTTATGTTTTCAATAATTTTAGATCGCTTCATGATTTTGTAGACATTGTTTCTAAAATGGAGCATAAATTTGGAAAAAATTCTAAAATCATAAAGTTAGTATTTTTCTCTTGCTATTATATTGGACCCATGAGTTTATTTTTTTAGGTTTTTTTGATGTGGTGATTGATGAATATTATACTAATATGTCTTTTTTTAGATGTAGCATAATATAAATAATATGTTATATAAATATTATATGAAATGTATAATATTTTTCAAAATCAATATGGTGGCTCATCTCATTATATTCAATTGAAATATATGATAGATAGTTTCAATACTCGATCTTGCATGTTTTTTTTTGACAAAGAAGAAAACAAAAATCATATTCATTTATTCTTCTTCTTTATCTAATGTTTTGATATTTTATGGAAATCAAATGGTAGAGATTTTGACTGCAAAAAAATTAATACTTTTGAGATTATATTATGATGGCCAATAGATATCCAATAATTTCTATATTGGCTCATGATTTAATAACCAATTCAATGTCTATAATTACATGAAAAATCTTATTTTAGTACAAATAAAAAAGTATTGAATCATAATAAAATTTGTTTAACATTTAAAGCTTTAGAGGTTTGTGTTGCATGAAAGACTACTATAATATTGAAAAAAATTCCAAGGACTTGGTGGAAGTCCAACTGATGAAGAGATCTAAGATATTAAAGAGATAGATTTTAGCCATCCCAAAATTTGAGCTTTAATGATAATGGATACTATTGACGGAGCCTGATTCACCACTAGTTTTGGTTCAAGAGGCTCCTCGAGATCAATTTGTTGGCCCGCTCTTATGTTAATTTGCAACAAAAGAAAAGGTGAGGAGGACCGCCGGGAGCTCTCCAATGATAGCTACTTCAATGCTTAAATCAACAATGAGGAAGTAGAGTATATTGGAGGAAAAAGAAATGCACTAGTCCTTACCTCTTCAGAGATGACAGTATTTATAGTGTGTGGAGCGTATCTAAATTTTGTGATTTGGGAACCACAATCTTGCCGAATTACCTGTAATGGACAGCCATGAATCTTGAATATCTCGAGATCTCCTACTGAATAAGAGCTCATAATGGACTGAACTCTACCCTACTCATACTAAGGTATCTGAGCTTAATGATAGCTCGATGTAATCTCCTTATAAAACTGTCAGCTTATGTAGGAGTTTTCCATTATCTGAGGACACCGAGCTTCTCACAACTTGGTGTTGAGATGGGTCAAGCTACTCAAAGCCCGTGTGCTAAATATTCTCCACAATTCAATATTAAGGTGACTTTCACCCCAAATATATTAACAATTAGTCTAGGGTTCAATTCTCATTGGCCTTTTAACTTGGTTGGTTTACTTTATTGTATCATCAGTGTCTCTTAATCCTAGACACTGAGCTTCCAAGATTCGATGTTCAGGGTTACTAAGAGGTAGTCATTCTCTTTGGGTATTCGACAAATCTTCAAAAATCGAACCGTTGCCCCTCGTGACATGAAATATCAGTTGCCACCCTACTTAAGAAAGCAAGCCATTATTTCGTCAAAGCCCAAGCAATTGTTAGGACTTCACCCTCTTGAATTGACATTTTGATGTTATCCACTAGTTTATCAAAGTGACCTTTTGCATGCCTCTCAATTTCTCTTCCCAAGCCCACTACAAACTGAATGGAAGACATGTGTCTCCAGGATTCAAATGAGGGTTTTAAGATTTTTGGAATTCAACGGCCTGGGTCAAGCCATGTGGAGGCAATCTAATGATGGGAGGAAGCTTGTATAAGGGTCTTTCTTCTCTTTCCTCCTATCAAGGAGAACTTTTTGACCTTCACTTTTTCTCTATTAACAAATCTACTTTTAAATGGGGTCCCCTTCTGCACCTTCTAGCTCTAGAAATGGATCTCCTACTTTGAGGGAAGAGGTGGCCCCTATTCCAACCCCTTCTAAGGTCTAAGGTTCAATGTCACCATCTGCAAGGAAGTCCTCCCTACTTTGCATCGACTTAGCATCAACCTTTAGGGGCCAAAAGTCATCCAGATTTGGCTATACCTCTATGCTAAGAGAGGCTTGAGAGTCTAATGGCAATATGTTCATCATGGGAACCCGCTCTAGGTTGGTGGGGACACATCCCTTAAAGGCTCCCATGCAACTATCCTATCCTCAGCTTCAAGTGAGTTCTCACTTTTGATCCATATCTTATTTTTGATCATATTAGTACAAGCTCCTCATCTTAACCCAGTTTAGCCATGGGATGTCACTTTGTAGGGACTATTCAAATCTCCTTCTTGAATGAGCATTTGAAGTAGTAGAGGGATGTTCCTCGACTATCTCTAGCTCCACTCACTAAGAGGTTCTCCAAATCAAAGACTTATACTCACTACCAACTAGTATCTCCAAACTAGGGGAGGAGGAGGAGAAGAGCCACGGGCCTAGCAAGGAGAGAACAAGGAAGAGGCAAGCAATACCTCAATCTCCTTTGCTATCTTGCTAACCTGATGTCATGGAGGACGGTGCCCAATTGGTTGTTCATCGCATCCTAATGAAGAAGGTTAATTGTGGCAAGGGTGTTGCTCCTGCTCCTTCTATTTCTTTGATGGGTGCCAGTGCATGAGGGTAGTCTTTCTCGAAGCACCAGAGTACTTCTGAGGAGGTTGAGGCCAATGAGTACTTTCTTGGGGACTTCAAGGAGAGTGCCAACCCCTCTATAGCTTGGCTTCTTGTCAATCAACTCTTCCTAGGAGGAGTTTGATCTTGCACCGATGTGACTTTCCTCGTATTTGCCTCTTTATGTATAATTTTTTCATTTTCCTTATATCAAGGTCTGACCTTTAATTTAGTTGTAGGCCCTACAATTCTTTCAACACATGGGGCATTAGTTTTATGAGGCTCAAGAGCTAGGAACAGCGAAGAAGAGCAAGGTTGAGGAGGAGGTGATCCTACTCTATTCTCAACTCTAGTTTCTTCAACTTAGCAAGGAAGAGATGAGAAAGAAGATGGAATAGGAGAAAAAACCTCCTTATAGCCAAGTGTGATTCAACTTTGTCTGATCTACAAGAACTAGATTTAGCACTGGGCCACCTTAGATAGTGTCAAACTAGAAGCAGTCACCATATTCCTCTAGAGCAAAGAGCACACCAATGCTCTGAAGTTGACAAGGATGCAGGCCATCTTGGAGTACAAGGCTAGTAATGAATATTTTAGGGAACATGGGAAACTTTCTACCATATCCTACAAGGAAGGGTACCTTGTCTATTGAGATACGATGAAGCAGACTCACTATAACTATGAGATTAAGCTTGACAACCCTCAGGCTGAACTCTATAATGACTTAAGGGCTCAGTGCCTCAAGTCGGATTATCAAGATCTCATCGAAAGGGATGTCATAGCAGCAAAGGCAAGAGAGGTCGAAGAGGGCATCCCAGGGCTAGTTGAGCCGCTAGAGTCTTTTGAGCCTATACCTACTTTTGACTAGTTGTACTTCTTTTTCCTTATAAGGGAACTTTTGTACCAATCTTAGCTTGGAACTTCAATAAGATTTTTTCCTTTCCTGAAGCTTTGTTTTCCTTGTCTTGGATCTTTTAACTAAAGTCCTTTGAAGTTATCTCAATCACATTTTAATGTTTTGTTATGCCAATAGCTTTGGCAAGTAGCTCGACTCATTGTTCTAAGGCTCAACTAGTGTCTAAAGCATCTAGGGTCATTTCTTTAGTTACACTCTAGAACATTGATGCTTGGGCACTTATATTCCATGATTGAGATTTTCTTGGAGTGAAGGAGTCAACTTCTACTTTGGATGAAAAGCAAAGCACCTAGCTAGACCAGGATTTTGTGTAGCTTGAGAGCCAATACCTTAGTTAAGTGACGGAAGTACATGGTTGGACTGTAGGGTCAGTAAAGCTAGGTTTTTTGAGTAATATCTCAATTGGGTGATCGAAGCACTTGGTTGGACTATAGGGTCAGCAAAGCCAGGTTTTTTAATTAATATCTCAATTAGATAATCGAAACACCTAGTTGGACCATAGGGACAGTACGGTCAATTTTTTTTAGTAGTACCTTGATTGTGTGAGCGAAGCACTTGGTTGGACCGCAGGGCCAATAGAACCAAATTTTTTAAGTAATACCTTGATTAGCTGATTGAAGCACCTATTTAGACTATAGGACCAGTAGATTCAGGTTTTTAAGTAATACCTTAATTATGTGACCAAAGCATCTGGTTGGACCATAGGATCAACAAAGCTAGGTTTTATGTGTAGTACCTTGATTGAATGACTGAAGCATCTGGTTAGACTATAGGGCCTACAAAGTTAGGTTTTTTGAGTAATACCTCAATTGGGTAAATGAAGCACCTGGTTGGACTATAGGACCAATAGAGCCAATTTTTTTAGTAAAGTAATAAACAATCTTCTAAAAAAATAAAGATTCTATTAAATATAAAACCTTCTAAGATTGTCAAGATGCCAAGTTCGAGAAGCATTTTACCATATGGGTGCTTGATGTTGAAGGTTACGGGTCTCACAGCTTAAGAGATCTTGAATGAGCCTATCCAGCTTGGAAATAGCTTTCCTAAGACTCGATCAATAAGTTCGGCCCAATGAAGTACCCAATTACTTGGTCATAACTCTTGATTATGAACTCAAGTGTTGTAATATTAAGCTACTCATTGCTGGTACTTAGCTATCCTAGTAGAGCTTTCTCCCAAACTTCTAAGATGAGGTCTTTCTTAACTTGGAGATTTGTCTCATTTATCTCAGGATCATGAGTTCTGACTCATGGAGATGCATGCCCAATCTCCATGAGTATGACCACCTCGACCCTATAAGGTAGGATAAAGGGTGACTCCCCCATTGTCATCTGGGTCATGGTTCAATAGGACTACAAAACATGTGATAGTTCTTCAACCAAGTACCCTTTGCTTTCTTGAGGCATTTCTTTATTCTTGAGAAAAGGGTTTTATTTGTTACCTCAACCAAGCCATTAGATTGGGGGTGTACTATCGAGGTAAACTTCTGCTCTATCTAGAGGTTACTATAGTGCTCCTCAAATTTTGTACTGTCAGACAACCTTTTGTTATTTATAACTAGCATATGTGGTAGTCTAAATCTGCAAATTATATTCTATCAAAAGAATTTTTGGATCTTTCTTTCAATGATTATAGTAAATGGTTCAACTTTTACCCACATGGTAAAGTAGTTAAGGCAACTACTAAAAATTTTCTTTATCCTAAGGCTATTGGAAAAGGACATAGGATGTCCATTCCCCATTAGTCAAAGGTCCAAACTATCTGAGTCTGTTAGAGTTAAACTGCTAGGCTATGGTACACCGAGGTGTATCTCTAACACTGTTTGTATTTGGAAATAAACTCAAATGCTTCAGCTGCCATGTTAAACTAATAATATTCTTAACTGAGAAGCTTGTGGGTAAGAACTCATCCCCCTCCATGACTCCCACATATCCCCTCATGAACTTTGTGAAGAGCACAATCCACTTCTTCAGGCCTCAAGCAATAGAGGAATGGTTGTGTAAGCAAAATTTTGTGCAAGACTCCCTCTATTAAGATGAAATTTGGGGATAGCCACTTAATCTTTTGAGCTTCTCTTGGATCCTCAAGAAGCTATCCTACCCTAAGGTATGAGATTATGGGATCCATCTAGTTGGGTTCTGCATCCACCATACTTACTTCAGTAGCCTTGAAGTAGCTCGACTGCTAGAAGTTTTCCATAAAAATTTGCCTCGGAGTTAAATTTAGTGAAACCAAGGCAAGTCATGCAAGAGTGTCTACCTCAGAATTACTATTCTAAGGTACCCAGTATATCTCCACTTGATCCATTTTTGCCATGAGTTTTGCGCTACAACCAGGTAATGATTGTATCTTTAGCTTCATATTCTCCGGTAACTTACAAGTACATGAGTTGGAGGTCCCTGAAAACCTTATCTTTTTTATCTCCTGCAACAAGTGCCACATGCAATCCAAGTAGAAAAGTCTCATATTCAATGATATTATTCAAAGTCTCAAATCTTAATCGAGCTAAATATTCAACTACTTTTTTGTCTAGATTTGGATGACAGCTCCAATCCTATAGCCTAACTCACATGATGAGTCATCGACTCGAACCTCTCATAGTTTAAACTCTGATTCTATCGAATATAACATAATCTCCATCAAGAAGTTTACTAGAGACTAGGCTTTGATAGTCCTCCGAACCTCAAAATTTACATCAAATTAACTTAACTCAATGGACTATTTGAGTAATATTTCTGAGGTTTTTTTTGAAATGCTTGTCGAAGCAGGAGATTAGTGAGCATTGAATCAGGTGTGCTTGAAATTACGGATGGAGTTTCTGAGTTGCTAGTAATATGATGTACACTAGTTTCTCTAGTGAAGGATACCAAGTTTCTATCTCTGTGAGTACATGACTCACATAGAATATGGGATGCTACTCTCCCTCATAATCACTTATTAAGACTAAGCTAACTGCTTGATCCAAGACTGCTATGTAGAGGAAGAGTACCTTATTTGGCTCAGATATAACCAATAAGAGTGGTTTGGCCAGATATCTTTCAGATCTTCAAAGGCTTGGTTGCACTCTTTTGTCCATTTAAGTCTTAATCTCTACGTAAGAGCTTTAAAGAAAGGCAAGCATTTTTTATCTGACCTAGATAAGAAGTAATTAAAAGCCACCAATTGCCACGTGAGCCTTTGCATCTCTTTGATAGAGCCCAAGTGCTTCATGTCCATGATAGCTCCAATTTTCTTCAAGTTAGCCTCAATCCCCTGTTCAAAGATGAGGTAGTCAGGGAATTTTTCCAAGCTTACCCAAAAGCAAACTTTTTTAAATGCAACTTCATCCTAAGCTTTTGAAGTATGTTGAAAGTTTTTTCTAGGTCTTTCAAGTGTCCTTCGACATGGAGACTCTTTACTAGCGTAACATCAACTTATGCCTCTATATTCCTTCCCAACTGAGGTTTGAAAACTTATTCACCATCCTCTAGTACACTGATCCTACATTCTTTAAGCCAAAAGGTATTGTGACATAACAAAGGGCGCCTTGATCAATGATGAAGATGGTTTTCTCCTTATCCTTAGGGTGCATTTGAGTATGGTGGTAACCTGAGAATGCATCTAGAAAGATCAACAATTGGTAGCTCTAAGTAGAGTCCACAAGTTGATCTATCTTGGTAAATGATAGTTGTCCCATGGACAGGCTTTGCTTAAGTCGATAAAGTTAATACATATTCTTCACTTGCCATTGGACTTTTTTACTATTACCATATTTGCTAATTATTTAGGGTAATGAACTTCTCTAATGAACCCTACATTAAGAAGTTTGCTTGCCTCCTCAGTAATGGCTTTTTGACACTTGAGGGTGAAACACCTCTTTTTCTGTTTGACTAGCTCATAATTTTCAGCCACCGCAAACTTGTGTTGTGTCATAGAGGGATCAACAATAGGTAAGTCCTAGAAGAACCAAGCAAAAATATCTTGACCTTTTGGTAAGAATTCTCCTAGTTTAGTGTGTAATGGTTCCATGAGATTTGCCCTGAGCTTTAAAGCTCTTCTAGAGCTTTTGTTGATAATAAGGTTGACAACCTGCTCCATAGGTTTGGCATAAACCCTCTTTGGTTTAGAGGTAGACTCTTTGATTTCAATGAACCACTTCTTAGTTTCGGCATCGACAATTTTTAGCCCGGTGGTGGGCTCATTGACTTTTGCTACCATCGAGGCTTTGCCCTTTCGGTCTAAGTTATTGTGTCAATAAGTTGCCTTGCACTTTTTAGCCAGGATTTAGTTACCTCACACCTCACTTGTACCAAGTTTAGTTGAAAATCTCATAACTAAATGAAAAGTAGAGATTCAGATTTCGAGTTGATTGAGCACTAGTCAACCCAATATCATATTGTAGGTGAAAAATATCCAAACCACCCTGAATTTTGATTTGATTGTGGTATTCCTGGGATTCTCTTCAACTATAAGAAGTAGATCAATCATGCCGATCAAAGTTACCAAATTTCCCTTAAATCTAGTGAGGATCTTGACATATGGTTCTAGCTTTTGCTCAATTTTCATTTGATCATATATTTGAGTAAAAAGAATATTCATCAAGCTTCCCATATCTATCATTATACATTGTGTAATGTAGCTGTCCAGGATTGCCAAGATGACCAACACATCATTATGCTGCATCAAAATTCCCTCTAAATCCTTTGCTGAGAAGATAATATCTCAATGTTCAGGCTCATAATATTATCTTTTCATTTCTACATTCACATTCTCATGCTTCCCAGTGATGGTTTGACATTTGGAGGTTGAGGTCATGGCTTCAATCTGAGTTGGCAGACTTGTTAGGATCATGTTGAGGTTACCCCTCAAAGGTGGATTATGCAATTCTAGATTAGGATTTCTCTGAGGAGAAATTCACGAATGATGTTCCCATGAGTGAACTTCTTCAACTTGTTCATCTTGGCATACAAATTATCTGAGGTATCCCTCCCCGATAGTCTTTCTATCTCATCTTTGAGGTGTCAGTACTCTTTAATGTCATGACCATGCTCTAGGTGGAAATGACAATACCTTATCTTGTTGAGATTTTGTTGAGTAGTGCGAATTGAGTAAGGCATTCGCAAAAAGTCTTGGTGTTCAATTTGTATAAGGACCTCAGTCCTCTAGTTATTCAGTGGTGTATAAGCCTAAAATTTGGGTTGACATTCCTTCTATTTAGTTCCTTGCTTTTTTGGTTTAGGAAGTTTAGCTTTCCAAGACTCTTTCTTCAATCTGCTACTACCTCCAGATTTATTTTTAGCCAAAATGACTTCTTCAGTTTCGATGTACTCTCTGACTAGCTGAATAAATTCTACCAAGCTTTTACGAGGCCAGCAAGACATTTTGTAGGCAACCCAAGGCTATCAAACCCTATTGATTATAGTAATGATAGAGCTATCTAGTTTAATAACTTCTAACTAAGCTTTATTAAATTGAACTAAATAGTTCCTTAGTCTTTTCCCTTCCTTCAACCTCAATACTAGTAGTATTGAGGGTCTTTTTGCTAAGATACTAGCAAAATAAACTATTTTATGAACTTGTTTATTAAGTCATCGAAATAGGTAATTGAGTACCTCAAAAGTTTGGTGTACCAAACTTATACTAGGCCTTATAGTGTCATAGAAAATGCCTCACACATGGTAGAATTTCACATGTCTTATACAATCATGGTGTTTTTAATATACTGACATGATCCACTGAGTCCTTTAAGCCATCATATCCCTCTTAGGGAGGCTATTGAAATTTCAATTGAACAGGGGGATAGGCAATCTCAAGGATCAAAATAGTTTCATATCTTATGAGGCTCAAATGGCTTGGAGCTCTAAATCTTTCCAAAGTTGCATATGTCATAACTTCTCTTTGAGTGTCTTCTACATCTCTAGTGGAATCTCAATTAGTGTGCGGGTAATATGTGAATTTGTCAGTCAGATCATAAGTAAGGTTGCACTTGCCATAATCCCTTGAAGCTTGATATTGAAGGGAAAACATCGCTGATAGTTCATGGTGTCTTGGATACTGAAGTGCAGCTAGCTCGTGGCATAATGTTGTAGCTCATATGTTTGGTTCGATGCAACACCTTGGATTGGAACTTGATCCTAAGGTTAGGCTAGTTGTTGAGTGTAAGGAGTCTAGAGATTTTGTATTACTTGAGCTTGACTTTGTTGTTGTTGAACTTGCAAATTTTGCGTATCCTGCACTTGAACTTCTAGTAGTTGCATCATCTATTGTATGGTGGTGGCTAAGGTTTGAAATTCCTATCATCTCACCTAGTTGAAGGACATTGGAGGTATCTCAAATACCATTTGTAGAGGAGCTCCATGAGAGTGTAGTGGTAGCCTGGATGCTAAATTGGTTTATTGAACCATCGCACCTGGCCTACTGGACAAATTATGAGATTTGGTTGGTGCTGAAGCCATTTGTCCCCCAAGCTAATTATTTGACGATGAGGATCATACTACCTTCAGTGACATGGCTAAAAGATCATTCGAGATATTTTAGATTATTTAGAAAAAGAAGTGGAGCAGGTATCACTAAAAACACCAATTTATTGATGGAGCCCAATTCGCCGCCAGTTTTGGTTCAAATAGCTCTTCAAGATCAATCTATTGGGCTGCTCTTTCGCTAATCTACAATAAAATAAAAGATGAAGATGACCACCAAGAGATATCGAACAACAGTTGCTTCAACACTCAAGTTAATAGCGAGCACATAGAGTATATTCAAGGAAAGAGGAAGGTATTAGTTCTTACCTCTATGAAAATGGCGGTATGTATAGGGTATGGAGTATATCCGAATCTCATGATGTAGGGGCATAATCTAGCTGGATTATCCATAGCGAACAACCATGAATCTCGGATATTTCGTGATCTCCTTTTGAATAAGAGCTCGTAATGGTCCAAACTCTGCCCTACTCATACCGAGGTATTCAAGCTTAATGGTAGCTTGGTGTAATCTCCTTACAAAATTATCGGTTACATAGGAGTTTGCCATCACTTGAGAACACTGAGCTTTTCACAACTCGGTGTTGAGATGGGTTGGGCTACTTGCAGCCTGTGTGTTGAGTGTTCTCCACAATTTGGTCTCATGATAACTTTTCACCATCGAGGTATCGATTCAAAATCAGTCTAGGGTTCGTTTCTCATTGATCTTTGACTTAGCCAATTTACTTTAATGTATCATCAGATACTCTAATGATAATGGACATTGATAATAAGTTTGTTGTATTTCAAATCCAAGTATAAAGTATATATTTAAACACATTTCAAACTTTTAAATTTTATACATTTGTGTTGAACAATTTTACTAATTTGAGATAAAGTGGAATTAGCATGTGCAGCCTCCCTCGCCCCTAAATAATTCTTTTTTTTAATTTTTTGTAGGTTTTAAGATAAAAATGGTAGTATAATGTTCATTAATTAATTTAGATGTTATATCTATTTGTTCTAATTTTTATGATACTTTTCTTTTTTTTGAAAATTTTCTAATTTTTCTGAGTTTAAAATTTTTTAATTTAAAATTAAATCGGGTCACTAGCCTCACACAATATATCCACATTATGTGGGGTCAATTGTTGTATCTAATGGGAGAGAATCTAATATGGGTTGTGTTAGACACAGTCTGAAATACTTGTAGTAGTTGAATTTGTCAGCTGAATCGGCTCATACAACTCGTTTTACATAACTTAGAGGTTGGTTCAATAAAAGTGATAATGACTCTTAATAAAATTCAAAATAAGTTGACTTATATAATGAAAATCATGATAAATATTTTGGTGAATGATGTAATTAGCATATAGACACAATTGACTCGAAATTACTTCAAAAGCAAATAATCCGAAGCCTTATTTTTTAATAATTATAAAAATATTTAGGAGGTAGAGAATTTGCTTTGACACATGGTGTAGAATTTCAAAGCTGTTGGGAGACTAGGCATGCCAGTGTGGCTGGGTCGGCCCATCTATTGGATTCAGATCTCGATGGGATTGGACGGATAAGACAGACCAGTACGGTAGTACCAAACCAAAACAAGCGCCGGCGATAGATCAGAGATCAATCTCGAGAGAAGGGAAAGAAAGGAGTAAGAAGGAGAAGAAGAAAGGGGCATCAATGGCGGAAGAGGTGAAGCTGGGGTCGTCGAAGCCGATGATTGCGATGCAGGAGGAGATCGCGGAGACCAGTGCGCCCACCTGCTCATCCCTCTCAACAAGTGCCGCGTCGCCGAGCTCTACCTGCTCTGGAAGTGCAAGCCCGAGCGCCACGCCTACGAGAAGTGCGAGTACGGGCTCGTGATGGAGCGGATGCTCCAGATGCAGCGCATCCGTGAGCTCGAGGAGAAGAAGAAGCAGGGCAAGCTCTCGCAGCCCCAGGGGGCTCCCATCCCCCTCATCCCCTCCACCGCCAACTCCTCCTGATCATTCTCAGGTATCGGATCGATCTTGGTGTCCTTTGCATATCACCTACTTAGAAATTTTCGGTCATCATTAGGGATTGTTCGCTCCCCCCATCCCCTCATCCCCTCCACCGCCAACTCCTCCTGATCTTTCTCAGGTATCGGATCGATCTCTTGGTGTCCTTTGCATATCACCTGCTTGGAAATTTTCTGTCATTATTAGGGATTGTTCGCTCTGATCTCATGTATTTGTTGAACCTTCGGTCTTCTGCTTCGTGGGAGATGGGAAATTAGGCGTTTATTTCTTGGGGTTCGGTGATTGATCATGGATTGTATTGGTTTTATGAATTGAATTGGGGAAGAGCAGCTCGATGATGTTTTGTTGGTATAATTGGATTGATCTTGCACCTATTGGTATAAGGAGAATGGAACTAATAGTAGTTGTAGTGGTGGTAGTAGTAGCTGTAATAGGAGTAGTAGCAATAGAAGTAGTAATGGTTCTAGTTGTAGTAGTATCGTTATTAGTAATAGAATTAGTGGCAGAAGTAGCTTTTTGTGTTAGTAGTAGTAGCAGTACTAGTAGTTGCAATAGTATTAGTTTCAGCAGTAATACTAGTATAGTAGTAATAGTAGAAGTAGTAGTAGTAGTAGTTAGTAATGGTTGTACTTACTGTAGTAGTACTAGTAGTGGTAGTAGTAGTAGTTGTAGTAGTTCCAATAGTAGTAGTTGTAGTAATAGTAGTACTAGTAGTAGTGGTAGTAGTATTAGTAGAAGTAATGGTGGTAGTAGTAGTTAAAGCAATAGTAGTAGTAGCAGGAGTGGTCACAGTAGCAATATTAGTAGTAGCAACAGTAGAAGTAGAAGTAGTCGTAGTTGTACTACTACTAGTAGTTATTATAGCAGTATAGTAACAATAGTTGTAGCGGCTACAACAGTAGCTGCAGTTGTTGTTGTTGTAGCAATAATTGTAGTAGCAGTAGCAATATTAGTAGTAGTAGGAGTGGTAGCAATAGTAGTAGAAGTAGTAATAGTAGTACTAGAAGTAGTTGTCTTAGTAGCAGTAGTAGTAGTGGTTATAGTAGTAGTAGGAGTAGTAGTAGTAGCAAGATAATTATTAATAGTTGTAGTAGTTATTATTATAGGAGTAGTTATTGTAGCAGCAACAATAGTAGTTGTTGTTGTAGTAGCAGTAACAACAACAATTCTAGTAGTCATAGTCGTAGTAGTACGAGTAGTTGCTACCGCGGTACTAGTAGAACCAGCAGTTGTACAGGGAGAAATAGTACTAGTTTTTGCTATAGTAGTAGTTGTAATAGCAGCAATAGTACCAGCAGAAGTAGTGGTTTTTAAACAAGTAGCAACAATAGTAGTAGTATTAGTAGTGGCAGTAATAGTATCAACACTACTACTACAAGAAGTAGTAGCAATAGTAGTAGTAGAAGCCGTAGTTGTAGCAATAGTAGCGATGACAACTTTAGTAGTAGTATTAGTAGTGGCAGTAAGAATATCAACACTACTACTACAAGAAGTAGTAGCAGCAGTAGTAGTAGAAGCCGTAGTTGTAGCAATAGTAGCAACGACAGCTTTAGTAGTTGTAGACATAGCAGCCATAACATTAGTAGTTGTAGTAATAATGGTAGTACGAGTTGTGGTCGTTGTAGTAGTAGTAGTCGCTGGAGCAGTAGTAACCGTAGTAATAGTTGTAGCAGCAGCAACAGTAGTAGCAGTAGTAGCAGTAGCATTAGTAATAACAGTAGTTGTGGTGGTAGTAGTTGTTGTTGTTGTAGTATTCATAGTTGTTGCAATAGAAGTAGTTGTAGTATTAGTAATAGTAGCAGGAGTAGTAGCAATAGTAGAAGTAGTAGTAGTGGTAGAGTAGCAGTAGTTGTAGTGGTGGTAGTGATAGTAGCAATACTGGCAATATCAATAGCAGAAGTAATAGTAGAAGTAGTCGTAGTCGTAGTTGTAGTAGTCATAGTAGTATTAGTATTATTTGTAGTATTAGTAGTACCAGTTGAAGCAGTAGCAGTATCAATTATGGTAGTAGTAGTAGTTATTGTTGTAGTGGTGGTAGTAGTAGCTGTAATTTGAGTAGTAGTAGTAGTAGAAGTAGTAGTGGTAGTAGTCATGGTAGTACCATTAGTAGTAGCAGAAGTAGTAGTTGAAATCGCTTTAGTAGTAGTAGCAGCAATAGTAGTAGCAGAAGTAGTAGGAAAAATAGTGGTAGTAGCGGTAACAGTAGTTGTAGTATTCATAGTAATAGTAGTAGCAATAGTAGTTGTTGTTGTAGTACTAGTTTTGGCAGTAATCCTAGTAGTATTAACAGTAGCAGCAGGAGTAGTAGTAGAAGTTCTAGTAATAGTAGAAGTAATAGTGGTAGCAGTAGTCCTAGCTTGAGTAGTAGTAGAAGTAGTGGTAGTAGTGGTAGCCGAAGTACTAGCAGTAGTAGTTGTATTAATAGTAGTAGTAGTTGTAGTAGTAGTCTTAGTGGAAATAATCAGAGTAGTAGTACCAATAGTTGTTCGAGCAATAGTAGTTGGGGGATACTAGTAGTAACAGTAGTTGTAGCAGCAATAGTAGTAGTATTGGCTATAGTAGAAGTAGCCATGGTAGTACTCGTAGTAGCAGAAGTAGCAGTTGCAGTAGTATAGTAATAGTAGTTGTAGTAGTAGTAGTAGTAGTATTAGTAGTAGTAGTAGTGGTAGTAGTTGTAGTAGTAGTCATAGTAGTTGTTGTTACTGGTTTAGCAATAGAAGCCGTAGGAGTAGGAGTAGTATTATCTGTAGTAGTAGCAGAAGTGGTAATTGCAATAGTTGTTGGCATAGTATTAGTAGTAGAAGTTGAAGTAGTAGGAGTAGTAGTGGTAGCTGTAGTAGAAGCAATAGAAGCTATTATAGCACTAGTAGATGTAGGAATGGTAGTAATTGTAGGAGGAGTAGTAGTAGTAGTTGAGTAGCAGTAGCAGCAGTAGAAGTATAAGTTGTTGTAATAGTAGTTGTAGTAGGAGTCTCAATAGTAGCAGTAGTGGTTGCAGTAGTAGTAGTAGTAGTAGTAGTTGGAGTAGTAGTTGTTCTTGTAGTAGCAGTAGTAGTAGTAATAGTAGTAGCAGCAGCAGTAGTAGTGGTTGGGGTAGTATTAGTAGTAGTAATAGTTGTAGCAGTCATTGTAGGAGTAGTAGCAGTTGTAGAAGGAGCAGGCACACTAGAAGTATGAGTAGCAGTTGCAAAAGTTGATGCAGTAGCAGTAGTCATAGGATTATCATTAGTAAAAATTATAGTAGTTGTAGCAGTAGTAGCAAGAGTAGTAGTTGTAATAGTCAGCACTGGAGTGGAGGAAACAGTAGCAATAGTTATATTAGTAGGAGATGTAGTAGTAGCAGTAATAGTAGCAACAACAGTAGTTGTAGTAGTAGTAGCAACAGGAGTAGTAGTCATTGAAGTAGCAATAGTTAAAGTAAAAGTAGTAGTAGTAGGACAAGTAGTAGTTGTTGTTATTGTAGAAATAGTAGTCGAAGTAGTAGTAGTAGTAATAGTCATAGTAGTAGTGGTGGTGGTAGTAGCAGTAATAGTAGCATTAGTTGTAGAAATAGTAGTCATAGTAGTCGTAGTAGTAGTAGTAGTTGAAGTAGTAATAGGAGGAGGAGGAGGAGTACTAGTAGTAGTTATTGTAGAAATAGTAGTCGTAGTAGTGGTGGTAGTGGTGGTGATAGTAGTAGTAGCAGTAGCAGCAGTGTAGTATTAGTAATAGTAGCAGCAGCAGCAGTAGTAGCATTAGTATTAGACGTAGTAGTAGTAGTTGTTGTTGTAGTAGCAGTAGTTGTAGTAGTAGTAGTAGTAGTGGTAGCGGTCGTAGTAGTAGTAGAAGTAGTAGTAGTAGCAGTAGTTGTATCAGTAATAGTAGCAGAAGTAGTGATAACAATAGTAGTAGGCGCAACATTTGTAGTAGCAGGAGGAGGAGGAGGAGGAGGAGTAGTAGTAGTAGATGCAATAGATGCAATTGTGGCACTAATAGGAGGGGTAGTAATAGTACGAGCAATGGCAATCGTATTAAGAGTAGTAGTAGCAGCAATAGAAGTATAAGTAGTTGTAGTTGTGGTAATAGTAGGTGTACCAGTAGCAGATGTAGTTATTGTAATAGTTATGGTAGTTTGAGTAGTTATAGTGGTAGTAGTAGCGGTAGTAGTAGTAGCAATAGTAGTAGTAGAGGTTATAGTAGTAGAAGTAGTAGTTGTTGCAGAAGCAATAATAGTGGTAGTTGTAGTAGTAGTAGCAGCAATATCAATATCAGCAGCAGTATCAGTAGCGGTAGTTGTAGTAGTAGCAATGGTAGTAGCAGTTGTAGTAGCAGTGGTTGTAGTAGCAGAAGTTGTAGTAGAAGCGGTAGCAGTAATTGAAGTAGAAGTAGTAGTAGTTGTAGTTGTTGTAGAAATAGCAGTTGTAGCACAAGTTGTAGTAGTTGTGGTAGTTGGTGTAGGTGCAATAATAGTTATAGTAGCGGTAGCGGTAGAAGTAGTAGCAAAAGTAGTAGTTGTAGTAGTTGTAGTAGTTGTAGCAGTCGTAGCATCTGTAATAATAGTAAAAGTTGTAGTAAAAGTCATTGTCGTATCATTAGGAGTAGAAGTAGTAGTAAGAGCATCAATAGTAGCTGCTATGGGAGTAGTAGTAACAGTAGCACCAATAGCAGTAGTAGTTGGAGTAGCAGCAATAGTATCAGTAGTTGTAGTAGTAGGAGTAACAACAATAGTAGTAGTAGTAGAAGTGGTAGTAGCAGCTATAATAGTAGCTCGAGCTATAGTAGTTATGGTAGTAGTAGTCATAGTAGTAGGAGCTATAGTAGTTATTATCATAATAGAAGTAGCAGTGGGAGCTCTAGTATAAATAGTAGTAGTTGTTGGAGCGATTTTAGTTGAAGGGGTCGTAGTAGCAATCATAGAAGTAGCAGAAGGTGTAGTTTCAGTGGTAGTACGAGTTGTAGTAGTGGTAGTAGGAGCAGCAGCAGAAGAAGTAGGAGTAGCATTTGCAGTAGAAGTAGTTGAAGTAGTAGTAGCAGCAGGAGTGCTTGTAGTAGTAGTTATCGTAGCTATTGTGGGAATAGTAGTAGCAGTTGTAGTAGTAGTAGGAGTAGTAGTAGCATAGCAGTAGTAGTCCTAGCAGTAGTTGTAGTATTAGTACTAGGAGCAGCAGCAGTAGTAGCAGTTGAAGTAGTAATAGTAGTTGTTGTTGTTGTAGTAGTAGTTGTTGTTGTAGTAGTAGTAGTACTAGTAGTAGTAGTAGCAATAGTCATAACAATAGGAGAGGTAGCAGTAGGAGTAGAAGCACCAGCAGTAGCAGCTGAAGTCGGAATAATAGTAGCAGTAGTAGCTGCAGTATTAGTAGTAGTAATAGTAGCAACAGTAGTAGTACTAGTAGTTGTTGTTGTAGTAGTAGTAATAGTAATAATAGTAGCAGCAGTAGCAACAGCAGTAGTAGTTGTGGTAGCGATAATCGTAGTAGTAGCAATAGTAACAGTCATAGTAGTTGTAGTTGTAGTTTCAGTTGTAGTAGAATTAGTAGTAGTGGTAGCAATAGTGCTAAAAGTGGTAGTACTAGTAGTAGTCATCGCAGCCATAGTAGCAGTAGCAAAAATAGTAATAGTAGTTGTAGTAGTTGTAGTTGTAGTAGTAGTAGTAGCAATAGTAAAAAAGCAACAGAGTTAAAGTTGTAGCAGAAGTAGCAGTAGTAGCAACAGCAAAATGTGTTGTAGTAGTAATAGTTGGCAGAGTTATAGCCGTTGTAGTAGTTGTACTAGAAGTAGTAGTAGTTGTTGTTATAGTAGTAGTATTTGTAGTAGTAGTAGCAATCCCACCTTTGTTCGATCCGATGGCAGTTTCTACTTTGTTGTCATTTTTTGTTTCGCTATAGTCTTGGTTGACATAGGAATCTGGTATTAGTGATAGCGGTAGCTGAAGTGGTGGTGGTAGTAGTAGTAACAGTAGTAGTAGTAGTAGGAGTGGTAATATTAGTAGTAGTCGTAGTCGTAGTTGTAGTAGAAGTAGTAGGAGTAGTAGTTGTAGTAGTAGTCATAGCAGTCGTAGTAATAGTATAAGTAGTAGCAATAGTAGCTATAGTCGCAACAGTAGAAGTAGTAGTAGCAGTTTTAGTAGTTGGGGGAGTAGTAGTGGTAGCAGTACTAGCAGCAGCAGTAGTAGTAATACTAGCGGCAACAGCAGTAGTAGTAGCGATAATAGCAATAGAAGCAACAGTAACAATCGTAGTAGTTGTAGTAGTAGTTTTACTAGTAGTTGGAGTAGTAGTAGTAGTAATAGTAGTGGCAGTAGTAGAGGTAGTAGCAGTAATAGCAATAATAACAGAAGAAGTAGTAGTAGTTGTCGTGCAGCCATAGTAGAAGTAGCAATAGTAGCTATTGTTATTATTGTTGTAGTAGTTGTAGTACTAGTAGTAGAAGCAGTAGTTGTAGTAGTAGCACTAGAAGCAATAGTAGGAACAACAATACGCATAGTAGTGGTAGTGGCAATAGTTATAGTAGAAGAAGTAGTAGTAGTAGTACTTGTAGTAAAAATAGTAGTCGTAGTTGTAGTAGTAGTAGTAGTAGTAGTAGTAGTATTAGTGATGGCAGCCGCAGTAGCTATAGTAGTAGTAGTGGTAGCAGTAGTAGTAGAAGTAGTATTAGTAGTAGTAGTCATATTAGTTGTAGTAGTTGTCGTAATAGTAGTCGTAGCAGCAGCAGTAGTACCAAAAATAGTAGAGCAGAAGTAATAATTATAGAAATAGTTATAGCAGATATAGTAATAGCAACAGTAGTAGCCACTATATTAGTAGTAGTGGCATTAGTAGTAGCAATAGTAGAAGGAGCAGGAGCAATAGTAGTTAGAGTAGCAGTTTTAGTTGCAGTAGTAGTAGTTGTTGTAGGAGTAGTAGCAGTAGCAATAGGATTATCATTGGTGTAAATAATAGTAGTTGTCGTTATAGGAGGAGTAGTAGTAATAGTAGCAATAGGAGTAAAAGAAACAGTTGCAATAATAATAGTAGTAGAGCAGCAACAGTGGTTGTAGTAGTGGCTATTGTTGAAGTAGTAGGAGTTGGAGGAGTAGTATTATTAGTAGTGGCAATAGCAGTAGTAGCCGTTGCACTAGTTATTGTTATAGTTATTGTAGTACTTGTAGTTGTAGCAGTACTATCAGTTGTAGCTGTAGCTGTGGTTATAATAGTTGTAGTAGTAGCAATAGTCGTAGAAGTAGGAGAAGTAGTAGTAGTAGCAGCCTCACCTACAACAATAGGAGTAGTAGAAGTTGTAGTAGTCGTTGTAGCAGTTGGAGTAGGGATAGATGTTATAGTAGCAATAGTAGCTATAGCAACATGTGCAATTGTAGCTGAAGTAGTTGTAGTAGTAGCAGCAGCAATCGTAGTAGTAGTAATAGTAATGGTGATAATAGTAGTAGTAGCTGTAGTAGCAGCAGTTGAAGTAGTAGGAGTAGTTTTAGTAGTTGGGGTAGTAGTAGTAGTTTATGGAGCAGCAGCAGTAGAAATAGTAGCAGTAGTAGTAGTAGTTATCATAGTAGTAGTAGTAGGAGAAGTAGGAGAAGTAGTAGTCATAGCCGTAGCAGTAGTAGCAGCAGCATCAGCAGTAGTAGTGGTAGCAGTAGTAGCAGAATGAATAGTAGTAACAGTAGTAGAAGTAATAGAGGAAGTACTACTAGTAGCATTAGATGTAGTGGCAGCATTAGTAGCAGTAGCATTACCAGTAGTAGTAGTAGCAGCAGCAGCAGTAGTAGTAGCAGCAGCAGCAGTAGTAATAGTGCCAATAGTAGTGGTAGTAGCAGCAGCAGTTGCTATAGCAACAATAGTAGTAGTAGTGTTAGCAGCAGCATCAGCTATAGCAGCAACAACAGTAGTAGTAGGAGGAGAAGTTGTAGTTGTGGTAGTAATAGTGGTTGTATCAGTAGCAGCAATAGCAGCAGTAGCAGCAATAGTATCAGTAGTAGTGGTTGTAGTAGAAGTAGTAGTAGCAGTATTTTTAGTAGTATTAGCGGTTATAGTACTAGTTATAGTTATGGTAGTAACAGTAGCATAAGTAGTAGTAATAGTCATAGTAATAGTAGTAGTAGTTGTTGTAGTAGTAGTAGTAGTAGTAGTAATATTAGTAGTAGTAGTTATTATTGTTGTTGTAGTAGTAGCAGTTGTAGCAGTAGCAACAATAGTAGTAGTAGTAGTAATAGTAGCAGCAAAAGTAGTAGTTATAGCAGAAATAGTCATTGTAGTAGTTGTTGTACCAGAAGTAATAGTAGTAGAAGTAGAGGCAACAACAATGGTAGTAGTGGTGGCAGCAGTTGTATTAATAGTAGTAGCAATAGTAGGAGTAACAACAGTTGCAATAGTAGTAGTGGCAGTAGTTGTGATAAGTGCAGCAGTACTAGTTGGAGCAGTAGTACTAGTAGTAGCAGTAGTAGCCGTAGCATCAGTAGTAGTAGTAGTAGTAGCAGTAGCAGTAGTAGCAATAAAGTAGTAGTAGTAGTAGTAGTAGTAGGACTCATCGAAGTAGTAGTAGAAGTAGTAGTAGTGGTGGTGGTGGTAGTAGTAGTAATAGTAGTAGTAGTAGAAGCAATTGTAGAAGTTGTTGTAGTAGAAGTAGAGGCAACAACAATGGTAGTAGTGGTGGCAGCAGTTGTATTAATAGTAGCAGCAATAGTAGGAGTAACAACAATAGCAATAGTAGTAGTGGCAGTAGTTGTGATAAGTCCAGCTGTACTAGTTGTAGCAGTAGTACTAGTAGTAGCAGTAGTAGCTGTAGCATCAATAGTAGTAGTAGTAGTATCAGTAGCAGTAGTAGCAATAAAAGTAGTAGTAGAAGTAGTAGTAGTAGGACTCATCGAAGTAGTAGTAGAAGTAGTAGTGGTGGTGGTGGTGGTGATAGTAGTAATAGCAGCAGTAGTAGAAGCAATTGTAGAAGTTGTTGTAGTAGTAGTATTCTTAGTAGCTGTAGTAGTGGTCGTCACACCAGTAGTTGTAACAATAGTAGTTGTGGTAGCAGCAGAGGTAGTAGCAGCAGTAGTAGTAGTACCAGCAATAGTATTAGCATAAGTAGTAGAAGTAGTACAAGTATTTGTAGTAGTCGTAGCTATAGTAGTGGTAGCAACCAGAAGCAGTAGCAATAGTACTATTAATAGTAGTAGTTGAGGCAACAGCTGTAATAGTGGCTGTAATACTAGTAACAATAGTAATAATAGTAGGAGAAATTGTCCGGATAGTAGCTGTAGCAGCAGCTATAGCAACAATAGTAGTAGGAGTAGTAGTAGTATTAGTTGTTGTTGTAGTGGTGGTGGTGGTGGTAGTAGCAGCTGTAGTATTAGTAGTAGCAGTAGCAGCTGTGCTAGTAGAAATAGTAGTAGTAGTTGTTGTTGTTGTAGTAGTAGCCACTGTAGTAAGAGAAGAAGTAGTAGTGGCATTTGTAGTCGAAGTCATAGTAGTTATAGTATTAGTAGTAGCAGAACATGTAGTTGCAATAGTAGTAGCTGTAGTAGTAATTATAGTAGTTATAGCATCTATAGTAGTTGTAGTAGCAATAGTAGAGCAATAGTACTACTAGTAGTACTGCTAGCAGTAGATTATTAGTAGTTGTAGTAGCTGTAAGAATAGTAGTAGGAGGAGGATTAAGTAGTAGTAGTAATAGTAGTAGTAGTAATAGTTGCTATAGCCGCAATAGGACCAAAGCAGCAGTAATTGTAGTAGGAGTAGTAACAACAATAGTAGTAGTAGAAGCAGTAGTAGCAATAATAGTAGTGGTAGTAATTGTAGAAGTAGTAGTAGCAGAAGTTGTAATAGTAGCAATAATAGTAGTAGAAGCAGTAGCAATAGTAGTAGTAGTAGTAGCAACAGTAGTAGCAGAAGTGGTAGAAGAAGTAACAGTAGTATCAGTAGCAGTAGCCGCAGCAGTTCCAGTAGTAGTAGTTTCATCAACAGCAAAAGCTATAGCATTACTGCCGGTCTCAGTATTAGTAGTAGTAGTAGTAGTAGTAGTAGCATTAGCAAAAGTAGTAGTAGTTGTTGTGCAGCAATAGTAGTAGTAGTAATTGTAGCAGTAGTAGCACATGTAGTATTAGTAGTAGCAGCAGCAGCAACAACAGCAGTAGTAGCAACAGTTGTAGGGGAAGCAGAAGTAGTAGCAGAAGTACTAGCGGTAGTTGTAGTAGATGCAGTAACAATAGTAGTAGCAATAGTTGTAGTAGCAGTAGTAGTAGTAATAGTAATATTAGTAGTAGTAGCAGAAGCAGTGCAGCCAGAGGAGGAGGCGTAATAGTAGTTATTGTAGTAGTAGTAGCAAAAGTTGTTGCAATAGCACTTGTAGTTGTTGTAGTAGAAGCAGTAGCAGTAGTAGCTACATTGGAGGTAGTGGCGATAGTAGTAGTAGTATTAGTAGTATTAGTAATTGTAGTAGTAGTAGTAATAGCAGTAGCTGCAATAGCAGCAGTAGTTGTTGTTGTTATTGTTGTTGTGGGAGAAGTTATAGTAGGTGTGGTGGTAGTAGTAGTAGTTGTTGTAGTAGTTTTAGTAGCAGTATTAGTCTTAGTAGTTGTAATAGTAGTAGCAACAATTATAGTAGTAGTAGCAATAGCGGCAACTATAATAGTAGTATTAGTGTAGCAGTCGTCATAGTAGTAGTGGCGGTAGCAGTAGTAGTAGTTGTAGTAGTCAATATTGTAGTGGTAGTAGCAGTAGCAGTAGTAGTTGTAACTCTAGTAGTAGTAGTGGTAGTATTAGTAGCAGTAGTATTTGTCTCCACAGTAGTAATAGTTATTGTAATAATAGTAGTAGGTGCAGTAGTAGTAGTAGTGATTGTAGTAGTAAAAGTAGCAGTAGAAGCACTAGCAATAGTTGAAATAGTAGTAGTAGTAGCAAACATTGCAGTAGTAGCAGGAGGAATAGTATTAGTAGTCGAAGTAATAGCGATCGC
>RXID01015001.1:0-32648 GCA_005019695.1 Trichopus zeylanicus subsp. travancoricus
TTTCACTAATAAATTTGAAACCTTCAGATAAGACACTAACATGGATTAGTAAATCGAGAGATTTCTGGGACTTTTATGCAAATAACAATTTGCAGCGAAAAGTTTACAAATATCGATTATTGTAAGGGTATATCTGCAAAACCTTACTGGATAGGTCCCCCGGCAAACTCGGCAAAGGCAATTAATCGTGAAAAAATAAGAAACGATAAAAAGCCCCGACCATGCTCCACTCGCTAAAATAACTTCAGGTCAATCTGACCGTACGCGTTTCTCGATTGAAACCCTAGACGGACCGATGATCTCCAGGTGTCGCTTTATTAAATGCGGCTATATCTAAAGAACGAAACAATATATTTAAACAAAAATAAACCGAGAAAATAGGAGACGGGGCTTCCCATGTCTCAAGGCCGGCGAGATATCGCGATAAATTCCTCCGAAAATTGAAATTGGAGCGAAAAATTGTGCCGCTGCGCTCGGATTTCTCGTAATTCTCTCTTCTTTTCGTCTCACAGAGCTTAATTCTTTCCAAATTTTGGTGTCCTGTTTCGATCTATTTTTCGGCATTTTCATGAATCCTTGGTTGGATTTGGGAAGTTAATCGACCATCAAATTGGACATTCTGGTTGGAATTCACGATTTTCTTTGATTATTGTGCTGGATTCATGACAAAGTTCACTTTTTTATTGAAATTGGAGTAAAAAAAGCTGATTTTTCTTGGAATTTCTCCTTGTTATTATGCTTTTTTAGTTCGTTCTGTCGCATTATAAGTGAAAGGAAGTGCTTTTTGAGATACATTTAGCATGTTTAGCATTTTAGTTTTATTATGGCAAGATAGAGATGCATGCATGAGGATCTTGCGATGGTTGCTGATTTGGACACACTGCAGATGAGAAGGGATTGAACATGATGGAGTGCTGAGTTATAAATGCATGTTCGGAAAGAAATTATGAGAATTAAAGTGAGAGATGCATCCATGTTGCGATGCTTTAATTCTCGCTGCAGGTTGTTATTCTTTTATATAATGGCAAGTGAGGAAAAACGTTGGTTCTGTAATGCTATTTACTAGTGAAATGTTTATGCTTCAGTCTAGATATAGGCAACGTTAGCTAGCTAAATTATTTAAGCAGCATCTCCTTACCTGCTCCATGAAAAGGCTTTTTTTTTCATTGCATTCTGAGTCCTGAATCACCAATTGAAAGTTGATTTTCATTTTTCTGCTATGCCAGTTACCAAACAAAGAAGTTTTTGATGGTTACTGTAGTTGATCAAAGTGAAAATATGTCCAAGTAAAATAGGTTACACTCTAATTTGGCTGCTATCCGTTTGGTTTGTAGTTAGAAATGCAGTTTGCTAATGATGTCTACCAATCTCTGAAATTTGATGAAAAGTAGTTCCATTGCTATGTTGTTCTATCAAATTTCTGACATTATTATTATTGCCCTTTTTGCTGCAGATTATTTATTGGGGAAGGCATATTCGCACCAGCAGTAAGTTTTCTTTAATTATACGTTGTATCTTATTTTTAAAGCAAACGTATGTGGGCCAAAAGGAATTCCTTTGTGTTGTCTTCAATGCTCGTCTAGTATCATTGTAACTTTTTTCTTACCTTTTGTGCTGGCAGTGGTTAGGGAGAGAGATGTATGTTGGGAATACTGTGGAACATTAGAAGGAAACAAGGTGAGGTGCAAATTTTGCCTTAAAATTCTGGATGGTGTTGTTAGTAGATTGAAGTTCCACTTGTCCCGGTTGCCAAGCAAAGGCATCAACCCATGTAGCAAAGTAAAGGATGAGGTTACTGATAGAGTGAAGGCTATCATTGCCCTAAAAGAGGAAGGAAAAGAAGCGTCCAGTGCCAAAAACTGAAGCTAAATCTCCTGGAATAATACCAACCCCAACTGCAAAAGCTCTTATACCTGTTGAGACTGCTGCATCACTACCATTAGTAAAACTTTTCCCCAGCAGCATACTGGTCAAGCCGCAGGCTGCTTCTTTGGATGCTGAGAGATGTGCTGCTGAATTCTTTTTTGAAAACAAATTGGACTTCAGCATTGCAAACTCTCCTCCTATCAGCTAATGTTAGAGGCAATTGGTGGCCCAGGATTCCGAGGTCCATCACCAGAAATCTCGAGGACCACATGGTTGCAAAAGCTTAAGTCTGAAACTACATTGCACATCAGGGAGATAGAGAAGGAATGGGCAGCATCTGGCTGCACAATCATAGCTGATACATGGACAGACAATAAATCAAAAGCCCTGATAAACTTCTCTGTGTCTTCTCCATTAGGAACCTTTTTCCATAAATCAGTCGATGCATCCACTTACTTCAAGAATATCAAATGCCTTTACAAGTTGTTTGATTCAGTTATTTAAGATTTTGGACCTGAAAATGTTGTTCAAGTCATTGTTGATAATGTTTTTTATTATTCCAATGTGGGTAGTCACATCATGCAGAACTATGGCACCATCTTTTGGTTACCATGTGCTTCTCCTTGTCTGAATTTGACCTTGGAGGACTTCTCCAAGATTGACTGGGTTAGTTGATGTATCCCATAAGAGCAATCTGTGGAAGTTTATTTACAACCACACTTGGGTGCTTTATTTAAGGGATAATTACGGGTGACTCTCCGTAATTAATCTTAATTACGGTTAACTCCCGTAATTTCCGTAATTACGCGGGAGCGGAGGCGGAGGCCGGGCGGGCGGGAGCGGAGGCGGAGGCCGGCGGCTGGAGCGGAGGCGGAGGCCGGGGCGCCGGCGCGCCGAAACGCGGGCGCGGACGGCCACGGCCGAGGCCGTTCCGCCCCCGCGTGCCGGGGACGGAGGCCAAGGCCGGCGCGCCCGCACGCGGAGGCCGAGGCCGAGGCCGTTCCGCCCCTGCGTGCCGGGGACGGAGGCAGAGGCCGGCGCGCCCGCGTGCCGGGGACGGACGGCCTTGGCCTTGGCCGTCCGCGCCCGCGTGCCGGCGCGCCGGCCTCGGCCTCCGTCCCCGGCACGCGGGGGCGGAACGGCCACGGCGTCCGCCTCCGCTCCCGCCGCCGGCTCGCCGGCGTCCCGGCCTCCGCCTGCTTCCCCGGGCGCGGGCGCGGATTTTTGCAAATAACACCCCGAAATTATTCAAATTTACAGGAAAGTCCCTGAAATTTTGATTTTTGCAAATAACTCTCCGAAATTATTCCGAATTACAAAAAGGTCCAGAACTTTCTTATATGATCCTCTTCTTCCTGTAGCCCTAAACGCATCTGCGTCGCCGTCGCCGCCGCCGCTGTGCTCTGCCGCTGCCGCCATCGGTCCCTGCGCAACTGCTGCCGTCGCTGCCCTGCCGGCTTGCCGTCGCTGTCCGCTCGTTGCCTTACGAAATACAGTGAAAGTTTAAAAATTTCAAATTTCAAATTACAAGTTTATTATTTTGTACATTTAAAAATAGACTACCTTCAATATTTTTCTTTATAAATACGTCCAAATTTTATTTATTTTTTAAATAAAATTTACAAAAAAGTCATCAAGGTTTCAAAGCTTAAAATTTAAAATTACAAGTTTCATATTGTACATTAACAAATAGACCCCTTCAATATTTTTTTTATAAATAAGTCTATATTTTTAATCATATTTTAAATAAAAATTTACAAAAAAGATATTAGTGTTTTTTAGATTTATAATTACAAATTTAATATTTATAAATTAAAGAATAGACCCTCAAATTTTTTTTAAAAAAATAACTGTAAAATTTTTTTAAACTAATTTTTACTATTTTCTACATTTAAGAATAGACCACCTTTAATATTTTTTTTTATAAATACGTCCAAAATTTATTTATTTTATAAATAAATTTTACAAATAAGTCATCAAAAGGTTTCAAATCTTAAAATTTAAAAATACAAGTTTCATGTTGTACATTTACAAATAGACCCCTTCAATATTTTTTTTATAAATAAGTCTATATTTTTAATCATATTTTAAATAAAAATTTACAAAAAAGACATTAGTGTTTTTATATTTATAATTACCAATTTAATATTTATATATTAAAAAATAGACCCTCAAATTTTTTTTAAAAATAACTGTAAAATTTTTTTAAAACTAATTTTTATATTTTTACATTTAAAAATAGACTACCTTTAATATTTTTCTTTATAAATACGTTCAAATTTTATTTATTTTATAAATAAATTTTACAAATAAATCCTCGAAGGTTTCAAAGTTTAAAATTTAAAATTACAAGTTTCATGTTGTACTTTTACAAATAGACCCATTCAATATTTTTTTTTATAAATAAGTCTATATTTTTAATCATATTTTAAATAAAATTTTACAAAAAAGACATTAGTGTTTTTTATATTTATAATTACAAATTTAATATTTATAAATTAAAAAATAGACCATTAAATTTTTTTTAAAAAATAACTCTAAATTTTTTTTTAAACTAATTTTTACAAATACACCCCTCGCCGGAGGCCCGACGGCGCGCCGGACGGCCCGCCGGCACGCGGCCGCGGACGGCCTCCGCACGCGGGAGCGGAGACGGACGCCGAGGCCGTTCCGCCCCCGCGTGCCGGGGACGGAGGCCGAGGCCGGCGCGCCGGCACGTGGGCGCGGACGGCCAAGGCCAAGGCCGTCCGTCCCCGGCACGCGGGCGCGCCGGCCTCGGCCTCCGTCCCCGGCACGCGAGGGCGGAACGGCCTCGGGCACGCGCCCCTACCGCGGGCGGGCGCGCCGGCCTTGGCCTCCGTCCCCGGCACGCTGGGGCGGAACGGCCTCGGCCGTGGCCGTCCTCGCCCGCGCCCGCGTGCGGGCGCGCCGGCCTCGGCCTCCGTCCACGGCACGCGGGGGCGGAACGGCCTCGGCCGTGGCCGTCCGCTCCCGCGTTTCGGCGCGCCGGCGCCCCGGCCTCCGCCTACGCTCCCGCCCGCACGACGGGGGTGTTATTTGCAAAAATCCGAATTTCGGAGACTTCTCCGTAAATCAGAATAATTTTTGGGGGTTTATTTGCAAAAAATCGAATTTGGAGGACGTTTTTGTAAATCTGAGTTCTTTCGGGGTGTTATTTGTAAAATTTCGAAATCCTGGGGGTTAGATATAAAAAATAAGTTTTTAGGGGTGTATGTGTAAAAATAATCAGGGGTAAAATCGGAATTTTCTGGCAAAATTTTGATTAAATAACAATCAGGGGCTGTGGGTAAATATGGGCGAATTTGAGGGGTGGGGGTAATTACGGAAATTACGGGGGGTTAATTATAATTAAGACTAATTACGAGGGGTCACCCGTAATTATCCCTTAAATCAAACACCTACTTTATTCCGGCGAACCCCAACGGCTCCTTCTTTTTTTTATTTTTTTTTATTTTTCAGTCATTTGTCATAATTATCTATTGCTATCTTTTTTTTGCTATTTTTTCAAGAATTTTTCTTGAAGAGATGTTTATTTTCTCATCCATAGTTGTGTTATTTGTCATTTTAATGCATGGGAAACTGTTGAGCAGTCTTGGTTTAAGATGAAATATCACAAGCGCTATGCTACAGTGGCTTTGGGGTCTCTTTTATATTCAAATCTTTTATGCACGATAAATATTAATTTGAACTTCTGAGTTTTTGATGCCTTCTGCATACTTTCACTTTAATTAGATTCATTGAAATGTTGGTATCCATATTTTGTTTTCTTGAGTCTTGATGCTTAAATTTGAGCAAAGTATCCTTGTTTCTGTTATGCAAGTGGCTCTAACTTCTGTCAAGAACATTCTTTCTATTAAGTCCTCTTGTATGAATGGGGTGGACAACGTGGTCGTCTTGTTAATTTTGCCGGCAGTCTGTCTTGCTTTGATGATTAATAGAACCCCTAAAAATGGCTAGTATTATTAGAATTGTTTGTACCCTTTAAAAGGCCTAACGGAAAGGGACTGCATCATAAGTTCGGACTGGAGACCGGAGACTGACATGCTTTATGTTATATTTCAAAAGTGTTGGCCTGTTGACTTAGTTGTATTTTGAATTTGAATTTTTCAAAGAGTCTTGATTAAATTAAAATTTATATTAAAAAATAATTTAGTGGGCATAATTCTTCTCTAAATTTATCTTTTACTAGAAAATTCGGACTAGTTGAATTTTTATTTGAGTCAGGCTCTTATTTTGATTCAAATTCAGTTAGACCACTTTCGTAAATATTCTATTCATCTAAGGATTTCAGTATAGTAAATAGAGAGGTATATATCAAAACTCTCAAAACAACTTGTGACGGTTATATTAATTAGTTCTTTGTGAAAATTGGTGATATTGGGGTTTCGTTTCCATCATTGTAATATCCTCTTTCTTTTCATTAATACAATATCTTTTGGATCACCTTCGTTTGTGGAGTAGGTCATATACTAAACTATGTAAATCTCTTGTGTGCTATTTTTCTTCTCATATATCGTGAATTGTAATGGACATTGATATTTAGCGTAACAAACTGATATCAAAGCTTGATTTAATATATCCACTACGAAATTCGATGTAGAAAGATTTAATGAAAAGTAAGGGTTTTCTATTTGGCAAGCAAGAGTTCGTACAATACTTACCCAATAAGGGTTGAGAAATACATTGGAGGATGTCAAGCCTAAAGATGTCGCCGAAAGTGTCTGAAAAAACTAGAAGGCTAGTGCACATAGTACAATCATCCTTAGTCTCACTGATAAGATACTTTATTCGTTTCTTGATTAACATTACCTTCAGAGTTATGGAAAAAGTTGGAGAAATAATATATGAGTAAATCTACCTCAAATTGAATTTACTTAAAATAAAAGTTTTTCAATTTTCGAATGAAAGAAGGTATGAATATAATTGATTATCTCAATAATTTCAATAAATTTGAATATAATTGATCATTTTAATGCTTTCAATAAATTAATCTCTCAATTATTAAGCATTGATGTCAAAATTAAAGATGAAGATAAAACAATTATTTTATTATCGTCTCTACCTCATTCTCTTAAGAATTTGAAAACTACTTTCATGTTTGGTAATAATTTAAAATTTAATGATATTTCAGTTACCCTTCTATTTAATGAATATTTAAAAAAGATTGAACGGGATGTATTACACTCAAAAGCATTGATTGCCAGAAGTTATACCAAAGAAAGATAAAAAATAGGTCGTTCTAGCGCCAAATCCAAAGGAAAAATTACATGTATTATAAAAAGATGGGACATGTAATTAAAGAGTATTGGAAGTTTAAAGTAAAGAAAGAGAAAGAATCTCAGTCCAAAGAATAAGCCAAAACACAAGTGTTAGTTGCTGAAAGGAGTTCTGATGATTATTATGGTAATATTTTCTCAATTAGTTCTGATTTTGATCGTTACCATAATACTTGGATTCTTTATTTCGGTTATTCTTACCACATGTATCCTAATAAAGATTGATTTGAGGACTATAAGTCTTATGATAGTGGTTTAGTTTTGATGGGTAATAATAATCCATACAAAACTGTTGGAATTGGAACAATCAAAATTAAAATATTTGATAATATTATTAGGACTCTTACTGACGTTAGACATGTTCCGGATTTGAAAAAGAATATGATCTTTTTGAGTGATTTGGATTCTATTGGTTAAAGTATTCTATTGAATGTAGAGTTCTTAAGATTAATAAAGACTCATTGGTAGTGATGAAGGGTCTAAAACACGAAAATTAGTATGAGTTAGTAGGAAAAATCGTTGAAGGTAGAGTAATAATTTCTCAGGTTTCTTCTGATATGACCCCCTTATGACATATGCGTCTCAGTTATATGAGTGAGTAAAGTTATATGACTGAGTTCAAGAAAAGAAAATTATTAAAAGGCTTCAACTCATGCAAATTAGATTTTTGCTAGTATTATCTTTATGGTAAACAGTCTAATGTGAAGTTTAACACCATTACTCATTGTACTAAAGTCTTAATTGATTATATTCATTTTAATGTGTAGTTCTTTCCTATTCTATTAAAGTCTAGTGCTTATTATTTTGTAATAACGGTGAAAAACTTCAATTAAAAAAAGGACTAAAAGAAAAATCAAATATCTTAAAAGTAATAATGATGGAGAGTATAAATTAATAGAGTTTCTCAAATTTTTTGAACATAAAAGCATCGAACGCCACTTTACTATCTTAGAAAAAGCTCAACAAAATGGTGTGGCTGAAAAGATGGACAAAACTTTGTTAGAGAAAATATGTAGTATGCTCAATGCAACTAATGTTCATAAGGATTTTTGGATATAAGTAGTTAATGCAGCATGTTTTATTGTAAATCACTCTCTTCAGATAGTCATTGATTACAAAACTCCTGAAGAGGTATATACTGGTGAACCTGCAAATTATTCTTTTTTAAAGATTTTTTGTTAACCTATTTATGTGCATGTCATCAAGGATAAGTTAGATGCACATTCTAAAAAGTGTATTTTTCTCGGTTATGCCAAATGTGTTAAGTATTATCGTTTGTGGGATTCTACTATTTCTAATATAATTATTAAGAGAGATGTAGTGTTTGATGAAGATATTATGTTAAAATTTCTCAAGAAAGATCTCAGTGATATAATACAAGTGGATGTGGAGTATGTAGTTCCTTCAGAAGAAGATATTCAGCGTGTGCCAAACTCTCAAGAAATTTTAAGAATCCAGTTAAAATTTCTGAGAAGACTCCACTTCAAAGATCTCAAAAAAATATAAATCCACTCGAAAGATATGGTTTTGAAGATATGATAGTTTTTACTTTATTTACTGACAATGGTGATCCTTCTTCCTATAAAAAAAAGATTATAGGATAAGAATTCTTTTCAGTGACAAGTTACTATAAATGAAAATATAGACTCCCTTCAAAAGAACCATACTTGGGTCTTGGTGAATTTACCAGAATGTGGAAGAGTAATTGGTTAGAAGTAGGTATTTCGAAAAAAAGAGGATTACTCTGAGATAGATGGTGTTAAATTCAAAGTCCATTTAATTATAAAAAGGTATTCACAAAAGAAGGGTGTTGACCTTAATGAAACTTTCTCTCTTGTGGTTAAACACACATCTATTCATTTTCTACTTGTTTTAGTTATTTTTCATAATCTTGAGTTAGAATAGCCTGATGTCAAAATTGTCTTTCTACATGGAGAATTAAAAGAGCAAATTTTTATACAATAGTCTGAAGGGTTCATTCAAGAATGTAAGAAAAATTGTCTGTAAGTTGAATTAATTACCTTATACTTTGAAATAGTCTTCAAGGCAATGGTATAAAAGGTTTGACAATTTTATGTTGGGATAAGATTTTATCCATTAGAAATATGATTGCTGTATTTATTTTAAAATACATACCAATAATTCATTTATTATATTGATTCTTTATATTAATGATATATTTATTGCTACTCAAGACATATCTCTATTTAATGATCTAAAACTTAAAATAAAAAAGCAATTTAAGATAAAAGATTTAAATATTGTAAGGAAGATTCTCGGTATGGAGATTGATCAAGATTAAAAACATGACAAATTATAGCTCAAACAGAGTAAGTATCTCGAGAAGATTATTTTTCATTTTCACATGTAGAATTCAAAATATGTTAATACTCCTTTGACATCTCACTTCAAACTTTCAACTCAACTATATCTTTCTATAGATGAGGAGTATGCATACATGAAGAACATCTCATTTGCAAGTATTGTTGAAAGTCTAATGTATATTATGGTATACACAAGACCTAATATTGTACAAGTATTCAGCGTTATCAGTCATTATATGAAAAATCCAGAAAAAGAGTATTGTCAAACTGTGAAGTGGTTATTAAGATATATCAAATGTACTTAATATTGACTTATATTTAGAAAGAAACACAGTTCAAGAGGCTAAAATTATTGGCTACATCGATTCAGACTATACTGGAGATCTTGATCGACGACGTTCTCTCACTGATTATTTTTTTACTCTTTATAATGGTCTTATTAGTTGGAGATGTACTTTATAGTTAATTGTAGTATTATCTATAATAGAGTCTGAATATATGACAACTACAGAAGTAGTCAAAGAAACTCTATGGTTAAAAGATTTGGCAAGTGAAATTATTTTTTCTCAATATGTTCTTCTTATTTTTTATGATATTTAGAGCATCATACACCTTACGAAGAATCAAATGTACGACGCCAGATCAAAACATATACATATTTGATTTCACTTTATTCAGGACATTATTGAAAGCGACAAGATTTTTGTAAAAAAAATTTATATTTTAAGAAATCCTACAGATATATTGACGAAGGTGATTCCGATTGACAAGTTCAAGTTCTGTTTGGACTTGATCAATATTCAAGATCGTTGATTTTGTTTTATGAGGCAATGGCGAAGGCATCTGTTGAAGATTCAAATTCAAAGATGAAGAGAATTTGAGACAAAGTGGAGATTATTGATTTTTTTTGTGTCTCAAATCCGGATTTTTTGAAGAGTCTTGATTAAATTAGAATTTATATTAGGCGGTAATTTTGTGAGCCTAATGTTTCTCTAAATTTGTCTCTTATTAGAAGACTTGGATTAGTTAAATTCTTATTTGAATTAGTCTCATGCTTTGACTCAAATTTAGTTAGACTATTTTTATAAATACTCTATTCATCTAAGGATTTCAGCACAGTAAAATAGAAAAACATAAATCAAAACTCTCAAAATGTTTTGTGGGGCTAAACTAGTTAGGTTTTTGTGAGAGTCAGTGATATTAGAGTTTCGCTTCCATCATTATAATCTCTTCTTTCTTCTCATCAATACAATATCTTTCAAATCATTTTCGTCTATGGAGTAAGTCATAAACTGAACCACGTAAATCTCTTGTGTGCTATTTTTCTTTTTTTCGTTTTTTTTCTACATCGTGAATTGTAGTAGATATTAATATTTAGCACAACATTAACCACCTGAATAAATGCCTCTACAATCACAACATTCAGGAAAGAACTTATATGGATCCTTTTTGCTTGGGATAAATGACATGTACTAAAAGAATGCTTTCCGCTTGAATGCACGCGTACTTCGATCATTTGGGTTTGTAGTGCACAGAGAATCTTTTGCATTTTTCGGTGTTGGTATATTAGTTGTTTTCTTGATGTATCTAGGTATCCTTCACTGTTAATTGAACTTTTCTCAAAAATCTATACTAGGTGGAATGTTTTGTTTCCTACAATGAACACAGACCAAGAAAGCATCCTCCTGATTTGCCATCTTTGCTTCTCCATGGAAGGATTGTCTACATTGGAATGCCCATTAGTGCTTCAATCAAATATTGTGTGAGCATATGTTAGAGACCTAATTTAAATGCACTAGCTTTCAATGCTTCATAATTTTCTTAGTTTTACCAATTTCTTCACTTTGTTTAATGAAGTTATTTCATTACAAATAATACTCTAGAAATATGACAGTGTATTGCCAAATACTTAGACCATGCTAACTATTATGTTTTGTTTTCTCGATTAGTTGGTGCCAGCTGTTACAGAACTGGTTATTGCTGAACTTCTTTACCTGCAGTGGACAGACCCAAAAAAGCCTATCTATCTTTATATGAATTCAACAGGAACAACTCGTGATGATGGTGAAACTGTAAGTCTTTGTTCTCTTTACGTATATTGTGTTTTGTTAATAGTTTGTCTGAATTCTCTCCAATGCGGCCGATATATTTGCCTTTTCAGTCTCATGTTTCTGTGAATAATAGCTGAATACTTTTTCAATCTGTCTGTATTCTTGCAAATTTGGGATAAAGCTTCTGTTTTCTTTAATTTGTATGATGGATTTTCAGCAGGAAGATATATATATATATAAATCATGCTTGTAAGACTGGTTAGAGATTAAGGTACATAAGGTACAACATGTCATTTCAGTAGTGTTCAGTTCAAGGATAGATTATTAAAACATGAAGTTTTGGGTGTAATTGTTCTTTAGCTAAATAAAAGCAAAGAATGCTGATTAGGTACCAACCGACACTTCAATGACATCTGTCCGCGCAGGCTATTATCCGATATATGAATGTTGAATAGATTCATCTGAGTCTGATCATGTCTTTGCCAGGACTCTCACTGATGATTAAGATTTATAACAAATCAATGGATGATATTGTAGTAATAATAAGATTGGATAGCTCAATAATGGAACGAGTATGTTTTTGTCAAACAGTTAAACTACAATGTGGAGCTTTAATTTGGTTATGATCCATTTGATGAGTGAGGACTCGGTAGCTTTAGTGGTCGTTTAAACCTTAAGGAACTGAACAAGAAACTATAAACCAGAGGGATGATTTTCAGATGATTACAAGTGTATGGGACTATATTTTCAAAGTCTAAAAACCAACTTTTTACTAGGTTTGGCCAAGTCTTGGTCGCACTTAATTGTTGAAACATGGATAGGCTCGTTCACCGAGGAAAACATACTTTTTACAAGTTTACTTGCTTGCTTGCATTGCATCAATTATTCCTACTTGTTCTTGCAGAGTGTTTCCAAGTTTTGTATATGCCATATACAATCTTATGCCTATCTCTGAAGTAGGCGAGCATCTCCATTGCCATTTTCTTGTTTGTTCTTTTGACTGCTTCTTGTTCCATTGTTGTCCCTGCTAATTTTAGCATTTCACATTGGCATGGATGTACTCATTTTGCTTTAGCAACCCCCAAATGGTTGATACGAAAAAAAACTGCCAAAAGGTTATTATAATAGGGTTTTTTCTTCTTCTTTCCCATTGACCTTATATCTCTTACGTTTAATCACTTACTACAATTTATTTTGACATAAATCCCCGTGATAAATCTTGTTCGTGCTAAGATGAATTTTGGCAATTATACCTTTTGTGCTTTTTCATGAAACTTCTGGAGAGTGTTAACGCCTTCTTGTTCATGTCTTTCAGGTTGGGATGGAGACTGAAGGCTTTGCCATTTATGATGCTCTGATGCAGTTAAAGAATGAGGTGGCTGCTTTTGTTGCATTTTGTTGCTTTTATTTTGTCTTTCTGTAGTACTTTACATATTGCTTTACGATAAACTTTGCATTATTCCCAGGATATGACATGTAATTGTCAATAAAAATCTCTAAACTCCTTATACCTTGGGGCAAATAGTGTTTGCGCTAAATAACTGATCATATTGGGAATCTAAGAGTTATTTATATTTTATATTGCCTTTTCTGGTAACTCTTTACTGTTATGCTCAGCTGTTTACAATCTTTGAAATATACCTTCTTTCATGGTTCTAAATATAAATGCTATCCTTCTTATTACCATAAGGTTTCACGCTCTTAATTAAAGTGTAGTTCCTCGTGTAGATTCAAACAGTAGCTGTTGGGTCTGCAATTGGTCAAGCTTGCTTACTTCTAGCATCAGGGAAGAAAGGGAGACGATTTATGATGCCCCATGCCAAAGGTCAGTGTATTGCTCATTATTATAGAATTTTGGTCCCTTTAATTCTTTTGTATCGGTTTAGCATGCTGAAGTAACTTGTCTTATTTCAGCCCTGATCCAGCAACCTTGTGTCCCATCTTCTGGGCAAATGCCTGCGAGTGATGTTCTTATTCATGCTAAAGAGGTGAGATTTGTCGATTCGTGCCTGCTTACAATCTTTAAAGTAACCCAAGAAAAATTTCTGTCTGTTTAAGTTAAGCTTTACTGTGCTCTTATCTATTTTTGGGTTGGAGGAAATTTTTATGATATGTTGATTTTCTGCACGAGTTTTCTTATTTTACTAGTGGACGCTTTTGTATGAGTATTTATCTGTTATGCTACCTGTTTTCTAAGATATATAAAATTCAGAAGTAAAAAAGCAAAAGTAGAAGGACAAGGGCTTCAACCTTGTTATGAGAAATTTTATTGTCCGAAAATAACTAGATAATAGGTTTCCCTGGTTGAAAGAGTTTGCTTTTCTGTGGACCTTCTTCAGGCACAAGATAATTTTATTGGATGGCCATGCACCTTGATTTGGGCTCATCTGTTTATCATTGCATCCCTATCTCGGGAAAATGGAACCAGATCTTGTCCTTTTTCTAATGACCAATGAAAAGGACTATTAGTTAGATCCTAGTTTGAATCATGCTTTGTCAGATTTAATTGGATGTTGATAACTTTTCCTGTTGAAAATCAACTATACCATCTCTGCAAATCACAAGCAGCAAGTTCATTAGAATTGCAAGCTTCTTGGTTTGAAACTATCATTTTGTCCAGCTCACCACCACTTTGTAACTGCCATTGGATTATTTGCTTGTTCTATTCACATTACTTCTTCCATTGTTATTCGTCTTTTTCATCTTTTAATTGACATATGTGATTTACATTGATCTTTTTCTTTGACAGGTGATAAACAATAGGAACACACTTGTTAAACTTCTTGCGAAGCACACCGGCAATGTGAGTGTAACTTATTTCCTTCTTTCTTTGCTTGCAGATGAACTTTGGAATCTGACTTGATTGCTTATCAGTCAGTGGAGACAGTATCAAATGTGATGCGAAGGCGGTATATATGGATGCTGTAAAAGCCCAAGAATTCGGTGTCATTGACAAGGTACCTTCTCCTCATTTAATTGGTGTGGTTCTCAATTTCTGAAGTTTCTTTCTTTTTTTTTTTTCTACATATAGTACAGTTTTTTGGTAGGGGTTTTGATTGCTTTCTTCAGTGAAGCCATCTCCCAATTTTGTCTTGTGGCCTAGATACTTTGGCGTGGTCATGAGAAAATTATGGCGGATGCTCTCTCCCATGAAGAATGGGACAAGCAAGCAGGAATCAAAATTGGCGACGGAATGTGATTCTGATCAGTGTCCACACTTTTACTTGTATGATCACTAAAACCATTGGCAGTTTGACATCCATTTTTTTCCCAATTCATAAAAACATTTTGGTAGCATGTTTTGCATTGCAGATTAATCAATGACAGAAACAGAAATGGCGGTCAGTCATGTACGCAAAAGCTTTCCAAGATCCATGGAAGATCTTAAATTGCCAGGTATTGTCTTACTTTTACTGGACTTATTTTTGACTGGCAGTGGCGGCTTATCCGTCGTGCATCTCCAAGAGGCAGTAAGTCATGTAGAACTGGTTGCACAGGTAATAATTTTAGTTTATTTAAACTTTAATGTTTCCTTTCTTTTTACTAGTATTTTAATTTACATTTAAGTCAAGTATAATTTAATTTTAATTTTTAATAATTTTCACTTACATTTGCATATTATTAGTTTTAATTGTGAATTTTTTTAGATTTATTGTTCAATATTTATTCATTTATGACGTATAATTTTTTCTTTATTTTCTTTTTTTAGCATTTAAAGTGACTTAAAAAAATGGTAAAAAAACAAGACGACGGGGTCAAATGGCAAGAGAGGGTGGTGATGCGGAAAGCCAAAATTGAAATTGATAGAGCCGGAGGCAGTTGTATGGTGAAGCTCCATCAACGCTTCCTTGTTCATTTCTTTGATGTTGGGATGGAGACAGTAATATTGAATTAATCAATTATATCTGAATTATCACAAGTTTGTGCTTCAGTTGAATTAATTCTTATTACATTATTATGGTTAGGGTGCATTGTTTTATAACCTTATGAATGAAATTTTACAATTTTTATATTAAAAAGTATACAATAACATCAATTATTAGTTATTCACAAATACATGAAAAAATACTTTGAGAAATATTAAAAAAGTTTTTTTCTTAGAAATACGATAGTGTATACGTGTGATAATACCTCCTCAATATCTTGGAACTTCTGGCTCGGACAACGTCAACTATTTTAAGGGGCAGCATCGTGATTTTACGTGAATACTTAGGCATTATATATGATGACACTAAGGATCTGTTTGGTTTGATTTCTGAAATCTAGAATGGGGAGAATTGAAAAAATTAAAAGTCAATTTCCTGTATTACAGTATTTGGTTCAATTATAAATCTCGAAATGAAAAGAATCGACTGATTTTCAATAGTTTTGGATTTCGATTTTCAATTCCCTGCGTTTTAGCGGAAAAGACGCCAATTTTTCGGCAATTGATGTGGGTCCTACAGCTGAATTCCTACTAAATTTCCACGCGGGAATGAGAGCAGTGGTGGTGGAGCGTAGCGCGCATAGGACAGGGGTAGCAAAGCGCGGCACGTCATTGCTCGACCTACTCCGATCTGCGATTTTATTTGTCAACCAAACAATTAAATTTTAGAACTTATAAATTAGTCAAATCCCAATTTCAATCAAAATATACTCATCCAAATACAGAAATTATCTAATTTTTTTAATTTTTTTAATTTTTAAATTCAAAATCGATCCAAACGGTCCCTAAAAATATACTTACAAGACAACGCGCTTTGATTTGGTGGTACTTACGTAATTTTAAAAATTAATTAATAACAGAAAAATATAAAAAAGGAAAGCCGGCTTGGACCGGCTCAGAGACGCCGTCAAGCGAGAGGTCCCGTTTTTATCTTTAAAAGGTTTTACATGCACCCCCATCACGATTACTTTAATTATAAACAGCCACCTAATCATAATTCCTTTCGAATTTTTGTGTGCAGGCCCCAATTTGTCAGATATGCGCACCTCAATTTCTTTTATTTTTTTGTATGCTTTTAGACTCTTTTTCTTTGTGCATATTAATGAAATGTCCTATAGTTTTAATCATTTATAATTATCTTGGGGTATTCACGCAAAACGTTTCTTGGCGACGTGAGCAGTACGGTGTGGTGAGGGCCCGCCACAGAAAGAAAAGCCGCGAGCCGTCATTGCTCGGCCCTCCGCCTCGGAGGATTCACCTCCTCCGGATGATGAGCGACCAGAGACAGTAAGCTTTCGGAGTAATTGCTAGGGTTTCACGGTTGAGGACGAGATTCAGGCGACGCAGCTCGGTCACAGCGGTTTAGAGTTTCTTCTCCAAGTCGCTTCTTACTCATTGGTAAGCAGGGCATAAGACCTTGCACGAGCAAGGTCCCCAGACATTTAAAGATATCCAAGAACCGTTCCTCAAGATTGATCTCCTTGCTGCGTCACTCCCTTATGACTCAACCAAACAACACTGTCAGTCCATCAAGGCTCATGCTGCCAATTTCAGAGTCTTTTTCTTTGTTGGTTATTACGCTAAATATCGATATTTATTATAATTCATGATGTTAAAAAAAATAGAAAAAAAAAATATCACACAAAATATTTATGGGTCGAAAACGATTCGGAGGATATTGTATTAATGAAAAAAGAAAGAGAAATATTATAACGATGGAGGCGAAATTCTAATATCACCAAACCCTCATAAGATATTAAGTATCATAACTGTCACAAGACATTTTGAGAGTATTGATATATGTTTCTCTTTCTCACTCTATATGAAATCCTCATGTGAATAGGGTATTTATAAATATGACCTAATTGAATTTGAGTCAAAGTAAAAAGATGACTCAAATAAGGCTTCTACTAATTCAAGTTTTCTAGTAGAAAATAAATTTATATAAGCATTAGGCCCACTAAATTACTTCATAATATAATTAAGATTCTCCGAAAAATCTGGATTTAAAATACGATTAAGCCAACAATCTCTATCTTGACTCAGAATCCACTTATTCTTTGAATTTGAATCTTCAATAAATGTCTTTATCATTACCTCATGGGGTAGGATCAATGACTTTAAATATTGATCAAGTCTAAACAAAGCTTGAACTTGTTAATCAGAATTACTTTCATCACCATATCTATAGAATTTCTTGAAGTATGAATCTTTTGTAAAGAAATCTTATTGTTTTCAATAATATCCCGAATAAAGTGAAATCGAATATCTATATGCTTTAATCTGACGTGATACATTTGGTTCTTCGTAAGGTGTATGACACTCTGACTGTCGTAAAAGATAGGAAAAATATTTTGAGAAAAATCAACTTCACTTGTCAATCATTTTAATCATAGAGCTTTTTTAACGGCTTCTATAACTGTCATATACTCATACTCTGTTGTAGACAATGTCACAGTTGACTGTAAGGTACACCTCCAACTAATAGGTCTTCAATAAAGAGTGAAAAGATAATCAATAAGGGATCGTCGTCAATCAAGCTCTCCAGCATAGTCTGAATTGACATACCTAATAATTTTGGCCTCTTGAACTGCTAGTAATTTCACCAAATTTCAAGTATGATTCTTTTGAAGGGAATCCATCTTTTCATTCATAGTAACTTGCCACTGAAAAAATTCTTATCTTGCACTACTTCTTTATAGGAAAAAGGATTACCATTGTCAGTAACTAAAGCAAAAGCTACCATATTTTCAAAATCATACCTTTCGAGTGGCTTTATGTTTTTTTAGGATCTTCGAAGTGAAGTCTTCTCAAAAACTTGATTCTTAGAATTTTCTTGAGATTTTAGCATACCCTGAATATTTTCTTCTGAAGGAACTACATGCTCCACCTCCACTTGCATTATATCACTAGGACCTTTCTTAAAATATTTTAACATAACACTTTCATCAAATATTATATCTCTCTCAATAATTATATTAGAAATGGTAGGATCCCACAAACGATAGCCCTTAACACCTTTGGCATAACCCAGAAAAATACATTTTTTGGAACGTGCATCTAACTTATCCTTGACAATATGCATATAAGTAGAGTAACCAAAAATCTTTAAAGAAGAATAATTTATAAGTTGACCAGTTTATACCTCTTCAGGAGTCTTGTAATTAATGGTTATCTGATGAGAGCAATTCATAATGAAACATACTGTATTGACTACTTCTACCCAAAAATCTCTGTCAAGATTAGCTATACTGAGCATACTACATGCTTTTTCCAACAAAATTTTGTTTATACTTTCAGTCACACTATTTTGTTGAGGTTTTTCTAGGATGGTAAAGTGGCGTTCGATGCCTTCATCTTCACAAAATTTGAAAAACTCTGTTGATTTGTACTTCCGCTATTATCACTTATGAGATATTTGATTTTTCTGCGAGTCCTTTTTTCAATTAAAGTTTTTCACCATTTAAAAATAGAAAATACTTCGACTTGATGATGTAAAAAATAAATCCATACTTTTCTGAAAAAATTATCAATAAAACTGATAAAATAACAAGCACAAGATTTTGATAGAATAGAAGAGCACCACACATTAGAATGAATATAATCAATTAAGCCTTTAGGGTAATGAATACTGGTATTAAACTTTATGTTGGACTATTTACCATAGAGACAATGGTCGCAGAAATTTAATTTGCATGAGTTGAGGCCTTTCAGTAATTTTCTTTGGTTGAGCTCAGTTAAACCTTACTCACTCATATGACCGAGACGCATATGCTATAAGTGGGTCATATCAGAAGAAAAAGCCTGAGAAATTACTACTCCACCTTCAACGATTTTTCCTATTAACTCATACAAATTTTCATACTTTAAGACCTTCATCACTATTAATAAGCCTTTAATAAACTATCCACCTTCAACAAAATACTTACAACCAGCAAAATTCAAAGCACCCAAAGAAATCAAATTTTTTTCAAATCAGGAACATGTCTAACGTCAGTAAGAATTCTAATAATATTTCAAACATCTTAATTTTGATTATTCCAATTTCAACAGTTTTGCATTGATTGTTATTACTCATCAAAACTAATCCACCATTATAAGACTTGTAGTCTTCAAACTAATCTTTATTGAAACACATGTGGTAAGAGCAACCAGAATCAATAATCCAAATATCATAGTAACAATCAAAATCAGAACTAATAGAGAGAATATTACCATAATCATCATCAGAATTTCCTTCTGTAACTGACACTTGTTTTTTGGTTTGCTCTTTAGACTGAGATTCTTTTTTTTTTTTTTTGCTTTGAACTTCCAACACTCTTTAATTATATGTCCCATCTTATTACAATATCTATAATTTATTTTTTAGATTTGGATCTAGAACGACTTGTCATTGATCTTTCTTTAGTACGACCTCTGGTAATTAATGCTTTTGAGTGTGATACATTCTCTTCAATCTTTTTTAAATATTCATTAGATAAAATGACAGCAGAAATATTATTAAATTTTAAATTCTTACCATACATGAGAGTAATTTTCAGATTCTTAAAAGAAGGAGGTAAAGATGATAATAAAATAATTACATTGTCTTTATTTTTAATTTTTAACATCAATGCTTAACAATTGAGAGACTATTTTATTGAAAACATTAAGATGATCAATTATATTCGTATCTTCTCTCATTCAAAAATTGAAGAGCTTTTTTTTTAAATAAACTTGATTTGAGATTAACTTACTCATATATCGTTTTTCCAACTTTTTTCATAACTCTGAAGGTGATGTATTATCACGAAACGAATAGAGTACCTCATCGGTGAAACTGAAAATTAGTTTTTAATATAATTAAGACTCGGGCTCCTTTGCAAAAGGAGAGCACTCGGATCCGTATTTCTCACGATACAACTGCAAAGCAATCTTCTTGGCGTCGTGGAGAACCAAGATTGCAGCTATCAAATCCAACTTCCAGCTTTTCTTTCAACTCCCTGTTATCCATACGGCCAGCTCCATCATCGAGCTTTTAGGGGAAACAAGAGCACAATGATCTTGAACCTGAGGCAGCTTGGCTCGGCTTGCCGATGCCCAGCCAGCTGGAGACCTTCTCCATGTAGAACATCACTGTGCAGCATTAGACGTGGCGAAGATGAGCATGCAGAGAAAGTGCGATCTCGAGCTAATTGCAGGGTCCACGCGGTTGAGGATGAGATTCAGGTGCCGCAGCACAGCGACGATTGCATGGGGCTTCTCCTCAACATCATCAGCATCAGAAACCGTGGCCGTCTCCCTGTTTCACTCTCGATTTCAGAAAATAAATCAAACAATTATACGATTAATTCCATAAAAAAACAGAAAAGATCTTCCCTTGGAAAGAAAAATCATCTAAAGGAGAAAAACGAAAACCCAAGTATTGACGAGAGGGATAGAAAACCTAGAAAAACAATCGGATCGAGACAGGAATGAAGAGAAATGGAGAAGGAAAACGTTAATGTCATCTTCTCCTTCTTCTTCCTCGCCGAGCTTCGCCGGAGATTGGATTTGAGGAGCGTCGCGGACCAGCGCTCGCTCGCTCCCGGTCTCGCGCGGGCGATTTCATCTGGTTTTATGATGGGAGGTAAGCGGGTCGGGTTTGGTTTGGACCCGGGTTGTATCCATGACCACACCCGCAAGTGCGCAATCCGAAGATGCCGAAACATCACGCTCAAGCAAGATGAATACATCCACTTGGCAACGAACAAGCACGCTGTTGTTGCACCTTCCTCTATAGCAGATTTATCGCTGAAAGCGAGGTGTTGACTGCACATAAAATTCATCTTCATGCTCTTTGTCATCGTCGTCATCATCGCCTACACCAACCCCAATTACTTGGGTGGTGTTGTGAATAAGGAGGATTGCTGGTAGCATCTGCCGCACCTGTGCGAGAATGGTAATATTTGGATTGGAGTCCTAACTCTTCACAAAATGTAGAATAGATTGAGCGATAATAGCCTTGACCTTCGTCTGCATTATGAGTTTCCATGGGCTGTCTTCTGCAGCCTTTGATCAACAGAAATTTTCATAAAAATAAAATTTTCAGCAGAGAATAATTCTGAAAAATAAATGCAACCATCCGAGACTTCCTTCCAAGCACGTGAAAAGCCTAAATGAAGAAAAAGTTTGCAGAACTTGATTAATTACTGTGTTTAATGTAATAATAACATGCTAATTAAAGTGGCTACGATCAGACATTGCATGCAGTGATTCAAGCCTTCCAGGATAATTATAATTTAAACAGTAGCTAAATATACAGTTTGATGTGTTCGGCTGAAATAGGAGAGCTTGTTACCATCAAATCAACGAAGCAGCATTAATTTTATGCACCTTATTATCAATTTATAATTGTATCAGATGTCTTTAAAATGGAAATTGATAGCATTATTAGGCAAAGTAAAGCACATTATAAAAAAGGAAATTATTAAACTATTCAATTAAAAGAAAATTGGTGAATAAATCAAACCACCTGATCAGTTTATCCCGTAGTATGATAACGAAGTCTCAATGGGTTAGTTTCAGGCGTACCCTAAGAATATGGATCTCATTGGTGGTATTTGGTTACTCAGTTGCACATCAAACAGTAGTCAAATTTGTTGACTACGCTACTCAATTTGTTTAGGTTATTTGGAGGTGTCCTCAAATTCGACCCTAAACTATCTGAACCAGTTGACATCTAGCCGAGTTACAAATGTCACTGCTTTGCCTCATTTCATGAGTTTTTTATCTATCAATTAGCCAACAGCAGAGCTATTTCAGGCAACCACCTCATCAGTATTAGATCCTGCATAACACATATCAATGATTGCAGTTGGCTCAACTGGTTTTGCTGGGACGTGGGTCACACTATATCATAAAACATATCGAGGAGGACAAAAAGACGGCAGGATAGGAAAATTTCTAAGGAAGGCAGCCGCAAAATTTTGGCAAGTTCATATGGAGTATTGATCAAAATTCCCAACTCTTAAATCGTCAAAAGATAGAATGTCTACAAGATAAAAAAACAATATAAGCTCTTGTTTAAAGTCGAGAAGCCAAAAAGTCAGAGCCTCAGCACTCTAACCAACAACAACAGGAAAGACCAGGAGCAATCTCATTGATGATATTGGAATTTATAGGTGCCTTGGGAAAAGCCAAACCAGAAATAGAGAACATAAAACAGGTTTGGCAAGGGGAAAGAGTAAGGGTAGGATAAGGAAAGGATGTTCAAATCTGGATCTTGCTTCGGATAGAGATGGAATAGTAATGATCTTAACTAAGTTCAAGGATACTCATCAACATTATGACCTAAGCCTTGAAAATAGAATACAGGACCTTTATGGAGCCAAATCCCTAGTAAATTCCAGGATTATGAACCTTTCATGAGATAAATATCTCAAAATTAGTTACAAAAGATTACTGCTTAAATATATGCATCTAAAGACTAGACATGAGAAATAGGATAGTGCATAAGTATGCACTGACACAAAAAATTATTGCTCAAGTATACACTAGCAAGAAGGCTTAAGGCATGAGGGCATAGAGAAGTAACAGGTCTCAACTAGTGCTCAGGGGCATTGATATGTGCATGCAATGTGGGCACATAAAAGGGGGTAATGAGAAACCTAGATTAACTGTTGAAATTAAACACATTGCCCAGTTCATCTATAAAGCTTTCTCCTCCAACCATACTTTTAGGAACAAGGATTGGCAAATGATAGTTTATCTTTGCATGACAGAATTTTGTACTAGGCTTGAAGACTTGTTTTAGGAAGGAATAATATTATCTCTTAATCTTTTTTTCTCCTCTTGGCCTCCTGAAGAAAAAAGCCATATAGTCAACCAAAAGCTTTCAGGCAATATTGTGGTTTGAGGACAAATTGTCCCTACTCACAAATAACCCAGTAATTTTCACAACTTTGCATAGAAGAACAAAATTGGTAGGTGTTATTGTCATATAGTTGGTGGAGAAAATCCAGCAAAATCATCACTTGCCACTGCATAGATGAAACCATGCTAGCATGACTCTGCTTTCTACTTTGACTAGTTTAACTGTCTAAGAGCATCAGCAGGAAAGTGTAAAGAAGATTTCTTTTCAAAATTAAATGGCCAGAATTACAAAAAAGAGAAAATATATCAGGACACGTATCAGTTCGCATTCACTCCTGCAGGTTTGGGGTTTTATATTAAGCCCTTGTGAGTTTTTCTGCATAAAGAAACTTTGATTCTCTTCTGATTGGGCATGCCCTCCTCTTGCACCATCAGAACTTTTGGCAGCAGTTCCTGCTTACAGAAGGTCACTTTCATGCATTCAGTTTTCTGTACTGCTACAACTTTCTAATCTTATCATATCAAGAAACTGGTGTTGGACCTCTAGCATGCTCCCTTTGAAAATTAACTCCACAAGCACCCTGGTCATGTGAAGCCATAATTGGATGGTTGTCTGGTGTGTTTCCTTCATGAAGTTGTGACGCAAGCATGGTAGCAGAACAAGTGCTGCATCAAAGTCTGAGTCAGATCTGCCATCAGACCAAATTGTGGTGCCATTAGAATAGGCCTGCTTGTCTAGACCCAATTTGTTAGAGAATCATGTCAACAATAAAAATTTAGGGCTTAGATAGCGAAGTGAAACAGATATGTACTGCAGAGGCTTACTCGCCAGCATTCTCAAAACATAGCTGATTGTCAACCTTGCATCCACCAAATAAAGAAAGAAAATAGCTGTTTTGGATTTAAAAAAAAAGACTAAGATTTAATTATGAAACAGTTACAGTAGAAATCACCACAGAAATAAGAACAAGAAAGTACACAAGAATGAGTTTTCCTGTCAGGGGAGAAAGACAAATAGCAAAATATTGCCATTTGTTTTCATTCATAGCAATTTTCTCATGGCCCCATAAATGCATCCAGAAGCACTATTCTTCCAGAATTAAGTTCTTCAATTGCTAGTTTGGTCCTTTTTTCAAGAATTAAAGCTGTGGAGAGCTTGGTAAATAGGTGGGCTACAATAATTCTTATTGGTTGAGAGACCGAGATGCGGAACTTGCTTTGCATGAACTAAATCATGATATGATAAGGTTGGCCAGATAATGTCATGAAATTGAACAAAGAAAATAGATAAATGTAGGCCTATAGTTGATCATAAATCATTTGAATAATGCAAATGTAGTAACTTCATAAGCAGGTTATTGTCAAAATTCCATCCAAATGTATCATTTGATCATTTTATTTGCTTGTCAATACATTTCCCTCAGTACTAAAACTCTCAATTGATCTTTTGATCAATGCTTACAAACAACCAAATGAATTCTGTTGAATATAGAAGAACAATTTAACCATATACCACAGCAACAAGAACATACATCAGATTAAAAGGAACATATTGACCTACTTTCAACTCCTTCACCCCAAATGTGACATCTACTGGATCACCTGTGTGCGTGTGATGCAGTAATTCCTCTGCCGGATCAATCCAAAGCTGTGTGTGCAAGGTCATATATCGCTATCGTCTACAATCCCAAACAAAATCAGTTAGAAATCCCTAGAGCTCGACTGTTTTCCCTCCAATCTCCCCGCCATCATCTGCCGACCCAGCAGCCTGCTCCGTTGCGATGACAGTGACCTCCCGCAGCGACGACTGGAAATTATCCAGCAACCTCGACAGATCACGGGGGCGGAGAGCGATTTGGGTGCGGAACCGAGACCCATCGATGTTAAGCTGCTGCACGTCGGGGACGGCGGAGGAGGAGATGCGGTAGGTCTTAGTGAAGCCGTTGAGGCAGCAGAGCTTGGAAGCACCGGGGGAGTCGAGGGCGGGTTGCAGAGGACGGCGTAGACGGATTTGAGGAGGACACTGCAGTGGATCTCCACAGAGGGGAGGGAGAAGAAATCGAAGGAGGAGGGGAAGAGGGAGGCAGAGCGGGAGGAGTTGAGGGAGTGAAGGACCACCCTGGAGGAGGACGGGTGGAGGGCCAGCTGGCAGACGATGGAGCGGGAGAAGGTCTTGAGGGCGTTCCCGCTCAGCGAGGGCTCCGTTCGCTAGGTGGAACGAAGGAGAGGCATTGGAGGTTGGAGCGGGCGATGGTTTTGGAATTTGGTCCAACACTTGATCGGCGGCAAAAACTAGTAATTTTATGCATTTAAAACTGCCCAGCAGTATTCATGTTCGCAAAATAATGATTTTCGCTGAAAAAGGGTGACTCTCTCAAGTAAACATTGTATAAGTGTTTTGTTGCAAAATTTAATTTTTGCACAATCCATGCTGTCTACAGATGATTTAGATAAGAAAAGGGTCATTTGAAGGCGACACACCTGCCTTGCTTTCAGCAGTACACATGATCCTGCACAATCTATTTTGTTAATTAAATAGACAAATTATTGTAGGCCATAAAACTTTTAAACCATAAATTGGATACTTAAACATTAAATAACTCAAAACATACACCACATAGGCAAATACATATCCCACTTAAAAAGGAGAACAAACCGAAGATTTGGTACAGAAAATTCAGCCATGAGCTCTTCCAAACCTAATTTTACATTGGGGTTTATCCGGGAATGACCAACAAATAAACCAATGGTCTCACATAGATAATACTGTTTACAACAGAGTCACAGAGGCCGGGAAGAACATGGAAAACTTTAAGGTACACCAAGAAAATATCACATGCAGCTGAAGAGTAACTCACGTGTTGATCCCATGGAAGGCAGGTAAGACAGCAACGACTGGGTCTCCATAGCCAACTGCTTCTGTAGATTGAAATATTAAGAGAAAATATCCTCAGCCAATTCATGAAAAGTGGCAAGCAGAAATCAACTATAATTATGATATGGATGAACAACTATTGCCACAAAAATTTACCTCCTTCATCAAAAAGGATCTTCAGAACTTCTCCAGCCACATCAGACTACACCCAGATCATGTAGTAATGAGAAGTCCGTAATTGTGAATGAAGAACGAAAATTGCAAGGAACAAATGCTTACTCTAACTGGAAGGTCGCTTCCAAACTGATCCACGTAACCAATGACCTGTCCTTCTTTGATTTTGTCACCCTGCTATTGATAATGTTAAGTTGTAAACATGCTAAGTTATACATAAACAGTTTTAGTAACAATAAGAATTTAATGCGTTGTTGAATGTAGATTACCTCTTTACAGCTAGGTGGTTGCTTTTTCCCTTTTACTGTTCTTCCCTTCCTGAATGAACCAACCTACAAACAAGGGTCCAAAAACTTCAGTACAAGGCATTGATGGAAGGGAAAAAGAATAGTCAAGTAACGGGGTAAGGTTTTTTTTATTGATATAAACAAATGACTGGGTAAGTTGATACCGTAGGCGATGGCACTAGAACATATGTTGACCCAGAAGCTTCTAATGCAGCTAGCTTTGATGCCTTTGCAAATGAGACATTAGTGAATGGACTGGTTGGTGCTAAAGATTTCTGTGATGCAACTGGTGAGGCAGCAGAAGCTGATTCGCTCATTGGCTCACTTGGGATTGGGGGAGCAGTAGTAGGTGAGACAATTTGAGTAACAGGGGTTGGAGCGGTTGGGGCCCCTATGTTCCTTCTCAGATGCATTTCGAAGTCCCCAACCTGAATTTTAGTTAGAAACCATTGGCAGCTATCAACTAAAAAGTTGGAGAAAGTTGCCTCAAATCTTGAAACCCATCAATTACAGGACATATATTGGGTCTTAAAACTAAAAGCAGACATATAGTTAAAATGTTCACACATTACTCACATAGCTACAAGCAAAATGCTAGAACAAAACAAGCCCTATGTTATTCTACTCCAACCAGGGAAACATACCTTTACTTTTAGCTCTGCAACATTGGTTTCATCACACACTCCCAAGATCAGTGACTGCAATTCAAAGAAGCAATCATGTTAATGAAGCCTAAAAAATATTGTAGCATACAGAGATTAAAATTTTAGATTACATAAGAAAATTAACAGAATTCAGACTAGTCAGATCTAACTTGGTGCTCTCTCCCAACTTATCCCATTGTCTATTTATCTCCAGATTAATGGAAAAATTGGTAAAAATCAACCAACCAAAATATTCATTTGGTTCCATTAACACATATTTGATCCTCAGTAAGATGTCAGGCAGAAGAAGAAAAAAGCTGAACATTTCAGATTATCAGTCAACCGAACAGTTTGTGGAAGTAGCCTTATAAAGCATCTTCATAAAATTACAGCCTTCTATTTGTATGTCTACAAATGTAAGTGATCCTTATGACCAATACATTCCTAGCAACTGAAGAAGCACCTCAAGGTTCAAACTTAACTCATTCAATCTTAAGGGGCATCATAGTTATGGCACTCTCCGGCCACTAAAGCTAAAAAGCTATTGAAAGTGAACAAATTTAGATTTGTGATTTTCAGTCTTTCAATTCAATTCCCAGAGCAGAAAGAAAAGTATTCACGTCTACACCACTCTAGGAGGCCAACCAAAAAAATACAGTAAAAGAGAAATATATTTTCACTGTTATTGCACAAGTTCTTTTCGGAGAATGCAAGAAGAAAAAAGGCATGAAAGAAATTAGCATGGAAAAGGTCATATTGGAAGAATAAACTGCTCCCTGGGACAAACCAACTTTATGAATCTGTGTTGCTAGACAATAATGATGTGGATAGGTCATGTTGGCACAAAAGCAGCACATTAACCCAATGTCATAATGGATTTGAAACAAGCTCCTGGTAAATTGCACCAGATTCGAGTCTTAAAATTGCAACTTCAACATGTTTCAGTGCCAGTTTAATGTTTAATGAGTATCTTGTTAGTATCCATCTCAAATTATCCTGAATGAACTGAAGCCACTCAAAAGAAAAAATAACGATGATTGAGTATGCTTCATTTATTTGGATTGGGTCAGCAAATAGATCAGACTTTTAAAAGTCGAACACTAGCCAGGTGAGTGTCTGTGTTGACTAGAAGTTTCAATGCATTGGGCCCTTGTAGACCAACACCCAACTTGACCAAGCACATATTCATTCCTATGTCACAGTCAGAAATCTTCTTGTGACTACCATTTGTAAACCCTCCAGTGGATCAACTGAATCGATGCACAAACCAATAGGAGTCTGGAAGACATGTTTTTATGATCCATAAGATTTTTTTGTCTGATATGTTTTATTTTAGTTTTACAGTATACTCGATGCCAAAAACTCCACTCTTTTATCATTTTAGAACTCCTAACTGAATACTATCTTAGAACTCACAATCAATGCTACTTCCACTAATATCCTAGTTTTCAAAAGGCAAAAGTCACAGAAGACAGAATCTTTCTCTTACCTGAAATGAACAAACAAAGGGCCAGCATTTTTAAAAGAAAACAATAATAAGCAAGTATGTAATTGAACCTCAAATCCACTGGGAAAAGTTGATGGCAGAACATTTTTCTCCTTGGATGAAACTTGCACAGCCTTGCCAGTAGAATCTGTAGCATTTATGTAGGGCATATAAGAGAAGGTTAAACCATATCAGAACCCTGAGGAATGCATTTAACAAAATTTTTTGGCCATATACATGCATTTGTCAAAGAGCCATTGCAAAGCTGAAGCAAATGCAAACAGATGATAAGAAGGCAATGTTGACAGATAAATTTTTTTGTTACTAATTTACATAACAAAAGCAGGTGAATTCATTAACTTTTCATGATGGCCAGTCTCCTCTAAGCTTAAGCTAACTGGAGTTATAGCATATGATCAGTGCAATAATGATATTTTATACACAACCATGTCCATAGCTGATCTGCAGTATCCAGTATGTGACTAGAACATTAATTCCTTGCATCATGCACATGCCTGATGAATGTGCAAACCTATTGAACAGTCAATATATACTACGCTATATATAGATATATATATAACAAGTGACCAGTTAGGGAATAGTCACATTTAAGGACATGTTCCATAAGCTAGCCATCACCAAAATTTTGATACATGATCCATAAAAAGTAAAAATAGCATAGAGAATGCAAGTCCAAATCACAAGTTCTGTCCATCTATCATCAACAAAATATTGCAAATCTTAACTTTGACATCAAGAAAATGTCAATGAAGATTAGATCAGTTGAATCCAATTTGACAAAACAAATGAAGTGGTTCCAGAAACATATTTCATAGCTGTTCAAGCACAGTGAAAGTTGAAAAATAGTTTACCACCAGAAGCCACAGCTGATGCAGCTTCAGCAGCCTTTACATATGGCAGGAATGACTGTCTGTTGTTAACTTTTGAGGATACGAAATTCCGACCCACTAGGGAAACTTTGCAAAATGACTTTTTCCTCCAAGCATTAGTGGACATAGAAGTGACAAGAGGCCTTTCAGGGGAAGCATGTGTTTGCTGAGTCGTCCAAACCGCACCTAGCAGTTAGCAACAAGAAAATTACCATGGCTACAGTCATTTTACCAAGAAACCCATAGAAGGAATGAAGAAAACAACCTAAAAGTGTTATATATGAGTGCATAAAACCACAATTGATAAACCATGGAAGATATTAGCAAACGATCTGGGAAATTAGATTGTACAAAACGATCTTTCAGGAGAGATCTCAATATAAAATTGCACACAACAACCAAGAACGTCATCTTTACTCAATAGCCAAAATTGTCTCTTTCCACCATGACTTGCCTTGTAGAACTCTTCTAAGCAGATAAAAAAAATGATAGCAGCACATCAAAATGAAGCTCTGAAATCAGATTAAGATGGCATGTGCTACCATTACGCTTCCAGAAGAACACTAAGTGAAACTGGAATAGCTATACATTTTCCTCAACTTACAGATAACTCAAATCACCCCAGCTCCAACTATAAATCTTATTCAACAAACAGCTCCACAGGACCCAAATTAGAGCAAGATCGAGCTAAAACATGCATAAAAAACTCTCTCAAACCAAAGCGAGCCGTTAAATCACCCAACACCCAGCTCCAGAAGAAGAATTTCACCGACTAAAACCCCCCAATTCACAATAGAACCCTAAACCCCAAACCTCCAACCAAATCCAACTCAAAAACCAGAAGAAAACAAAGATTCAACCCATTGATCTTGGAAAACATGAAAATCAGCCAGAAATGGCAAGAAAGATCGACGCGCGCACCGTGGAAGGATCGGAGAATGGCGGCGGTTTCCATGGGATCGCAGATCTGAAAGCAAAGCCGAGAGAGAGCGAAGAAGCGGAGGAGAAATCGAAGAGGAGGGGCATTTAAAGGGCGGGGGTTTGGTCGATGAAACAGCTTCGGAAAGTCCGCCGCGTCATAAGTTTCCTCGCATCCCCTGCAACGGCTCCGTGTTTTGCTAATGTTTCTCCGGCCCGGACTCGATTTCGGACCGGCCTGATACCCTCTTGAGTTTCCGAGTCACTGAACTGAGCTTGGCACTTCTAATTACAAGGGTTTTTTTTGGCATGTATATCCTTGAAAATTAATAAATTAACATTTAAACCAAGGTTTTATGGTGCGATTTCGGTTTCGGTTTCGGGACCCAGCGAAACCGATACGTTTCGACCATTTCAGCCGTTTCGGCCGTTTCAGTTTCGGCAATTTCGGTTTCGGCTGAAAGATTTTTTTTAATTATTAATTGGGTGTTGACCAGAATTTGACTATATTTTAACTATACTTTGACTTCAAATTAATAATAAGATAAAATATTGAAAAAAATTTGAAAATATTTGAAAAATTAGAAATGAATTTATACTTAATTTTATCATAATATTAAATATTATTTTAGTTAATTAAAATCAATTTTGATAGTTAGTCACTGATATAGTCTACTTTTAATATATATTAGTGTATTAAAAAAACATATAAGAAATGATATGAATATGATTAAAAGTTAAAAATTAATATAAGCACATTTAACTTTTCATTAAAATGTATTTCACACATACATAATTTATAAATTCTAAGATAATACAACTAATCATCATAATCATCATCAGTTGAGTTTGGAACATCTGAGTGTGGAATTACAAATTCAGTACTTAGATGATCCGGACGAGCATTTGTAGGCATATGAGTCAGAATAACTAGCTTTGTGCAATCTCGTGGCAGCGGTTCTGAAGTATAACCATATATCGAATGTTCAAAATGAAAATGATAACTATATTGATTAACAATATATACTAAAGGTGGTCCAATAGCCTATGAGAAATAAATATCACACTGTACGAAGTGTTCAGGAAAAATTACGGCAAGACGTTGATTGATAGCATTAAGTGAACCTTGTTGAGGGGCACGCTGATTTTTTTTAGTTGTTAATTGTGTGTTGACCACAGTTTGACTATATTTTGACTGTACTTTGACTTTAAATTAAAAATACGATAAAATTTTGAAAATTTTTTTATAAAAATTTAAAAATTATGAAAGAATTTATAATTAATTTTACCACAATATTAAATATTATTTTAATTAACTAAAATTAATTTTGATAGTTAACCACTGTTTTTATATATTACTATATAAAAAAATATATAATAAATAATATGAATATGATTTTAAAAATAAAAATTGACATAAACAATTTAACTTATTATTAAAATATAATTGATATATACATAATTTATTAAATATAATGTAATACAACTGATCATCATCATCATCAGTTGAGTTTAAAACATCTGGATGTGGAATTATTAATTCAGTACCTGAACGATCCAGATGAACATTTATAGACATACGAGAACAAGTAGTTTTGCGCAATCTTGTGACAGCGATTCACATGGGGGTAAGACCGACACAATTTTTTTTTGTCTTTACTTTCGGTGGAACGATCATGCGCGCATACACGTGAACAAAAAAATTAATGTGTTTCGATCAAAATCATTTTCATTTCGGTTTCAACCAAAATAATTTTTTTATTAATTATATTTTGACTAAAATTTAATTTAATTTTAATTATTTTTTGACTTCAAATTAAAAAATATAATATGTTTAAAATTTTTTAAAAATAATGAATAATTTCGTAAATAATATTATGTACGTGAACAGTATCTAAGAGAAACCGATAAGGATGTCGAAATCAAATTGGCGATAGCGCTGGCCCCAGTGTAACGCCGGCCTTAGCTTGCAGGAGTACGGGTCAGGGCGGTGAGGGCGCGAGGCGAGGGAATGGCGGCAAACTAGCGAGTGCGCAGGGCCCTTGGGCTCGGACACGAAGCCGGCGCGAGGTCCCCCC
>RXID01015002.1:0-47668 GCA_005019695.1 Trichopus zeylanicus subsp. travancoricus
ATTTATAATAATTTTAGACTAACCTACAACCCGATTTGAAATGCATGAACCTGAGAGTTAGCTTAGTTTACAAGCTTAGAAGTTGGCTTAGTGCGAACCCAAATGCGAACTGAGGTACAAGCTCAAAGGCTGGCTAAGATATGACATAGCAACAAGTGTGGTAGATAAGGAAAACACCATTGCCTCTGTTAAGAAGTCCTTGAGTCCATAGAGAAAAGACAAAATTTACTAAAGTAGAACTTTGTTGAGAATAAAAGTGGTTCTCCCATCCAAAGGGTTGATGCCTATTTATACAATTACTAGAAGTCCTATTTGAGTAGGTTTCTGGCTTCCCAAATCCTAAAATAAATACAACTTAGCTTAAACCCATTAATTGGGTTGGTAGAAGTCCTAAATAAGTTAAACTATGAAAATAAAAATCCTAAATAATGATTCATCCTTCCCAAGTCCTAAACTAAATAGAATTCAGCTCAAAGTCAATCTTGGGTTGGTGGAATACAAGAATAAGACCTAATTGACTCATACTAGGAGAGATTCATGACATTATAATGAAGAGAATTTCAACATAGGGAAGCACTAAGTAAGATAAATCCTAAGTTAAATAAAAGAATGAATCAGATCATTTGCCATGGCCCCTTGACTTTTGAATTAGCTTCTTTTGACTCTAGGTTTCTGAACTTACTTCCTTTGAGCATCCTACATTGGTGTCCCCTTCTTGTAAAGAACTCATCCTCAAGTTATTTTATTGTAACTTGCAGTCCTCAGATGCATGGTAGTTAAAGAAATATTAAATATTAAAAGTGTTTAAAATTCCAAAATCCTTTGGGAGGTCGATGACATAGGCATTGTTATTTATCTTTCTTAGTATCTTTAGTAGCCCAATTTTCTTCTGTTTTAGTTTATTGTAAGTTTCAGCTGGAAACCATTCCTTCCTCAAGTGCACCATCACCAAATCTCCTTCTTGAAACTCTTTTGGATGCTTATGAATGTCTGCGTTAATTTTGTATTTGGCATTGGATTCTTCTAGTTTTTTTTTTACCTTAGTATGCACTTCAATAATTCTCTCCACCATGTTGTCTACAGCTATGCTTGTCCTTGCAATTTGGGCAGCACTACTAGGTTCAGAGGGTGCTTTGGGGTTCTTTCATTGACAATTTCAAATGGTGATTTTCCCATGGACCTGAGAGATAGGGAGGGCATGAGAGATAGGGAGAAGATCACTATCTTCTCACAATGATATATCCTTAAATCCATAAGGAAGATGGAAAGGGAATAAACCCAAAGTAAGAGAATATTATTGATAGAAAAAGCTTTCTTCTTATTTTTAATAATTTTTGATGTAGACTAAAAATAGGACTTAGACTCCACTAAGAGTTCTCTTTAACATATCTTAAATAAAAATATCTAAATCCTATTCCTTATTGGGCTAGGATTATTATTGACTCAGACTAATAAATAAACCCTAATTTTGAGCAATACAAAATCTAAATTATCCAAAATAGTAAATAAGAAACTTGTAAGAATCGATCTCAGATTTCCAACAGATAGTTATTTGCTAGATTTAGATGAATATCTTAGGAGATATGGCCTTCAGACTGTAGTTATATGAATGTTGATGGATCCTAATTGGAGTTGAAATTTAACTTAGATTGGTTCTCTAATTTTACTATAAAAGGGATGTAGTTGTCCTACATTAGACCCCTCCACTTGTAAAAAGACTTGTCCTCAAGTCAAAACTTGAACTCTTTGTTGTTGCAGTTATGTCTTCCTCAAACACTTTCCAACATAGAACTTGATGATATAAACCAATAAGATTTCTTTGAGTAATGTCTTTAGTACTTTGATCTCCTATTTTCCTTCAGCACAACCACTTAAACTTTTGCATGGTTCCCTTCGATATTATTTGAAATAAATTTTTTATACACGCTAACATATGATTTGTTGTCATGCAATGAAAGTATTATTTACATGTTTTCTGACAATTACGATAATAATCTAAATATGCCATTGCAAATTTTGAATCTTGCATAGTGATAACTCCTATAGGAATTTTCTCTAGTTGTTCAAGAGAGTTGGCTTTTGATGACCTTAAAAAATAATCTAGAGTAGCACAGTTAATATTTTCACAAGTAGAAAACTCTTTCTTGCAGCCACCAAGATTGTCAATTGATTCATATGAATTTTCATAGATAGTCTCTTGAAATGTTTTTGTAACATCGAAAGCCACTTTTGTATGATCTTCTAACTCATCAAAGAAAGAATCTTTGGAGCCCTTAATAAAATCTTCACAAGTTTGTTTTTATCTTCCACACGATCCACAACCTCTTTTTTGGCTTGATAATTCAATACTAGAGGAAAGTTAGTAACATGTGGAATTAATACCTCATAGGATGTTTCTCTATAAATTCTTGCAATTTTTCATTACTTTTCAGTCTCTCTCTTGTTTTGATCATAATATGGGATTTCAATTTTTTAGTATTATTAGGCATTCTATCCTATTTATTGATTTTTTTGAGATTGTTGACATTTGACTCGTGATTAGCCAACTTCATCTTTTTAAGACCCGATAGTGATAACTTTCTTTTGAATGTCACAAAGTTGATGGATAACCTTGTATGTCTTTCTTACTTGCATATCACTTTGCCCCATGGTTGTTTTCATGACATAAGTTGCATATGCTGATTGTTTTTCTTATTTTGAATAATTTTTGCAGCCATTTGTGTCTACTAACTTGTGGTTAAATGACTATTAAGGGTGTTATGCTCATTAAAAATTTGGCAGTTAAGGAGCCTTCTATTTTTAATTTGAATTCTTACTACAAGCAGTGTTATATGTCTTTTTGATACTACAACAACTGTTAAAAGGTATGCTGATTATTCTAGTTCTAATAAATTTCACTTAGTATAATTTGAAATGCAAGAGGCAGACTTTTGCTTAAGATTTTCAGTTTCGGCCGAAACTGAAATATTTTGGTTTCGGCCGAAGTCCCTATATATTGGCCTGGGAATTTGGTTTCTTATGTACTTTCTTTATTACTTGTTTATTATTTCTAATTTCAAAAGTTGATTTTGGGAGAGATAGTTAAGTTGTACTACTTTCTTTTAAAGAATTAAGGTTCGATTCCTTGGTTTTATAAATTAGTCTTTATATTTTAGACATGTATTTTAGTTTCAAATTCTAAAACTTATAATTTATATGTTTGTATTTTAGGCAAGTGTATTTTATTTATTATTATATTATATTATATTAGTTTCATGAGTTAATTATAAATGTTTATTAGTTATTAAACTTCTTCAAATAAATTTTGTTACTTCCTATTTTTTGTATAATTATATGGAGAAAACTTAATTTGAATTAATTAAAATATGATTTAATATTATGGTAAAAATTATCATTGGTCTTTTTCAAATTTGTTATTTTTTTATTTTTTATAAATTTTATATTACTCTTAAACCTAGACTCAAAGTATAGTTAAAACTAAGGTTTTTAAGTTTCGGTGAAGGTCGAAACATTTTAGTTTTGCCCAAACCTACAGTAATTCGGGTTAAAATTCAGTTTTGAACTTAATAAATAGGATATTTATATTTATAAATTGTTTTGTTTTGAAAGTGTGATTTAGGTGAAATAGGTAGGGTTCTTTTGTCTTTTGCTAGGTTCAAATCCTAATATTTTTCTACTAAAAAATTATATATTTAATAATTTAAAAAATATATAAAGCTTTTCACATTTTTATAAACTTAAAGTCAACTTAGAGTCAAAGAAAATTTAAAAAAATTTGACCAAAATCAAAATGGGATTAGTTATGGGTGAAATGATTGAAATGTATCCTGAAACCAAAAATTTAAAACTTTGGTCAAAATATAATTAAAACATAATCTAACCATAGTTAAAGAAAAATAAAAAATGATTGGCCAAAATCGAAATGAGATTAGTATTGGTGGAAATAGCCGAAATGCTTGAAACAATTGAAATAACTGAAATGCATCAATTTTGATGGGTGTCGAACTCGATTTTGAAACCAAAACTTAAAGTCTAAACTTGAAACCTTGCTTTTGCCTTTCTTTATCATCCCCATTGGAGGGAGTGAAGCAAAGCTATGGATGTTAATTAATACAATACATCAAGATATGGGATATCAAGTTTTTGGGTAGTCTCCTCTATTTTCTTCTCCTCTTTAACATGAAATTGAGTATACAATGAGAAACCTCATTGATAATTAGCATCATTATCATATTTATTTCTTGTTAAAATACTGTTAGCTAAGCCCAATATTGGAGTTAAATAGACCTATGGATAATTTTTGAGACTAGTAGTTCACTTTTTTAAAAGGAGTAAACATCATGTAAGGTTACTGTTTGTAGAATTTTTCTAAGTAGCTTGGACCAAAACTTTGAAAGATAACTAGTTGGTAGGGGATTTTGGTTGTGCAGGTGGTTAAGTAAAGGTAGACCCATGAAAAGCTTTTGGGCCTAGTATTTAACTTGTCCAGGAGAACTAAATATCATGTTTAACAAGTATTTAACTTTCAGGGTTGGTTGCTCATGTCTGTAGAATTTTTCCGAGTAGCCTACACCTAAACTTCGAAGTTAATTAGTTAATAGGGCATTTGATCTTTTTTGTTGTGCAAGATAAGTTACTCTTGTTTATATTATATGTCTAATTTCTTTTGGGTCTGAACGCATTGTGTTTTTCAGTTGCATCTTCTATTCTCAAAAATAATAGGACCTTATTCTGTTTTATGTTGATTAGAGTAGGAATTATATGACAGTTGGTGAACCAACAACTGTCTCATCTACTCACTCATTTCTGATCTCCTCAAGTTTTCTTAACTCTCATGAAGCTTTGACCGAACTTCAAAACACTGTGATGTAGTTTCCAAATCCAAATATATCTCCTGAACTACTGTCTATATATCTTTAGCAGTTTTGTAAAAGAGATAAGTCCTTCCAATTTGTGGCTCTATTAAATTTATTAACTAAGCCATTACGATGAAATTTTCAACATCCGAAGCATGATAGACAAACTTGGTGGTTGCTAGAAAAGGGATTGCATATGTGACATAGCTAGATTTGCCCTTGCCTTTAAGGATGAGAAAAACGAATTGAAACTACTCACGAAGATTGTTTTCGTTGAGTTTGTGCTGAGTAATATGAAGAGAATGCTTTTCAAATTATCGAGAAGAGGATGAAGTTTTGATGATCATTGCCGATGTGTTTGCAAGAGGACTGGACAATTGAGAATTGGTTGCGAAATTTATCCTAGCCATTTAATACACTGACAGAGTCAATCAAAGAGATGAAATAATCTGAATTGAATACTTCTATCCTAAAATTAAATCATTTCTTATACATATTGACGCTAATACATTGATAGAGTTAACTAATTAAAGACAAATAATCTGAATTTATTAGTTCTTTTATATGTTAATCATCATTAAGTTACATATTTGAATTATTTTGCTTAAACTAAAGATTATGTTGTTTGTAGTTTTAGTTCTCTCTGGTGAAGCACCAACTATCAATCAAAGAGATGAAAACTGAAGTGAAAAACTCTTAAAAGTTGAAAATGAGCATGTTTTTGTCGGAGAACCATTAGGCAATATGACTTTGGATGAAAGTAAGTACTCTCTCTCTCAATTTTATTGTCCTAGTTTTAGTTTTTTGTATGTCCATTACCACATTATGTGAGTTTGGATAAAGGTAAGTCACTCTTTGGTTTTTTGCAGGTGCATTGCCATGTAAAATCAATTTGGATGAAAGTAACTTTTCATTCTTGAGTAGGTTTCAGTTCACTTTTTTGTATGTCTATTACTGTACAACATTAATTTAGAAGTAGGCAACTGGAGGTAAGTGCTCTACCTCAACCTCTTGGTCTCCTATTCTTTTGTAGGTCAATGGCTAGACGATATGAATTTATTTTCACATAATTGTTCTATCTCAAAAACTCATGATCTCAATTTGCATTTTATTAGGTCCATTGTGATACAACACAAGTTTAGATAAAGGTAAGTACTCCATCTCTAAAGCTTATTGCTTCAATTTTGGGTTTTTTGTAGGTCAATTGACATGACACGAGAGTTCGGACAAAGGTAAGTGGCTCTATGGTCTCAATTTGGTTTTTTTGCAGGTGAATTTTCAAGGGAAACTAATTTGGATGAAGGTAAATTTTCTATCTCATACTTGTGGTTACTGCATAATAAGATTTTGGATGAATGCAACTGAAGGTAAGTGCCCTATATTATTTGGTATTTTGAAGGACAATGACCAAATGATATCAGTTTAGATGAAGATTAGTGTTGATCTCAAGGTTTTTGTTTCAATTTGTTTGGTCTCATTTTGGTTTTTTGTAGGATGATGGCCAAGTGACATGAGTTTGGATGAAGGTGAATACTCTATCTCTCAGGCGTGGTGCCACAATTTTGGCTTGTTTAGGTCTGTTGGCATGCCATAAGAGTCCAAATGAAGATAAGTGGCTTCATCTTAGACTCCTGTTCTCTTTTTGGCATATTTTCAGGTCCCTTACAAATGAAAACTACTTTGGATTAGGGTAAATTTTCTATCACATCTGTATGATTTAGATTTACTTATTTTTTTAGCTTCATTATCACACAATAAGATTTTGGATGAATGCAATTGAAGATAAGTGCTTTATTGAAAATAGGTACTTTATTTGAACCAAATTTTCTTATTGGATTTCTGTGGATCCAATGGCATGCATTTCAAGTTCAAATTGAGGGTAAGCACTCTTATCCCACAAGCGCATTGTTTGACTTTTGGATTTTTATTGGTTGGTTAGTATGCCATGCTCATTTTCTCAATTTAATATTTTTATTGGTCTTTTGTCAAGTAAAACTACTTTTGATGGAGATAAAGTTTCTATCATATTCTTTTAGTTTTGATTACTTATTTTTAGCTCACTTGTCGAGCAAAAAGATTTTGCATGAATAAAATTGAAGGTTTTCTCTCAAGCTTTTTTTTCAGGTTGCTTATTTGAAGGTCTATGGTCATACAACATATTTTCTTTTTGTAGGATGATGGCAATGCAACATGCGTTTGGATGAAGTTGAGTGTTCTATCTCAACACTTGTGGGTCTTGGATTTTTCTTTTGCAGGTTCAGTGGCATGTAAAATAAATTTGGATGAAGGTAAATGCTCAAGAAGCACTCAATCTCTCATGCACATTGCCTCAATATTGGTTTTTTATACATTTGTTAGCATGCCATACGAGTCCATGTGATGGTAACTAGCTATATCTTAAGCTCATTTTTTCAATTTGTTTTTTTTTTGTAAGTTTGTTACTGAGTAAAGCTAATTCGGTTAGATGCAATTGAAGGTAAATGATCTTTCTCAGCCTGTCTCTTTTTGTTTTTTTGTCAATCGATGGCTATATGCCATGAATTTGGGTGAAGCTAAATGCTCATTTCAAAGCTCATGGTCTCAGTTTGGGTTTTCTTAGGTCTAGTGCTACACAACACATGGATGCAATTATGTGCTCAATTTCAATACTCATAGTCTATGTTTGACAGGTCTGGCGCCATGCAAAACAAGTTTGAATGAAGGTAAACATTCTCCCTTGCAAGCTCATTGCCTTAATTTTGGATTTTTGTAGGTCTGTTTGGCATGCCACAAGAGTCAAAGTGAAGGTAATTGAACTATCTCAAGTTAATGTTCTCAATTTAGTATTTTTGTAGGTCCATTGTTAATTCAAACTACTTTAGATGAGGTAAGTTTTCTATCACATTTTTATGGTTTTAGTTTAGTGATTTTCTTTTAATTCCATTGCTACATAAAAAGATTTTGGGTGAATACAATTGAAAATAAGTGTTCTATTTCAATTTTTTTTTATTTTGATTTTTTGAGTGTCATTGGCCACACAACACAATTTTGGTTTTTTGTAGGATGATGACCAGCCAACTTTAGGTTGGATTTAGGTTAGTGTTATGTATTTCTCAACACTTGTGGGTCTCTAAAGTCTCAACATGAGCTTGAGGTTTTGTAGGTCAATCCATGCAATACAAGTTTGGAAAAAGTTCAGCACTCTTATCTCTAAAGTTCATTGCTGTACCTTTGGTTTTTTGAAAGTCCATTACTACATTGCATGAGTCCAAATGAAAGTAAGTGTCTCCATCTCAAGCTTGAGTCCTTTTTCTTTGGGGGGTTGCAAGTCTGTAGCCACACAAAATAAATTCAGATGAGGGTAAGTTTTCTAACTCGGATTACATGGTTTCAATTTACTTGTTTTATCAGTCCACATAGCATAATTTTGAATGAAGGCAATTCAAGGCAAATATCCCTTTTAGTAGCATTGTTCTCTTGATTTTTCTTGACCTTCTTTAGTATAAGTATTAGTGTCATTCTTTATAGTTCTTTCATACATGGGTAGAGCATTTTAGCATCTTACGTAATTTTCAAAGACAAGAAAATGATTTGTCATTGGTTGGTATTGAGGTATTGGTAAACATTTTGATCTAGGCTTTGATGTGTAGCATTCTTTGTTGTTAAGCGTGTAAAAAATGGATTAATTACAATAAAGAAATGGTTATTCTAGTAAAAATAATTTAATAACTTTTATTGTGCATATTTTTGCATATTTGGAGTGAAAAACGGAGTTTAAATTGCTACCTTAGTCAAATTTGGTATCTACATTGTGTTCTAAGGATAATATATCATTTATTGTATAATTTGCTCTTTCAAATCCTTTTATACCAATCACAATTTTTTGAACAACAATTTGGCGTTGTGTTTGAATACGTATTGTTAAGTTTTAGTTTCTAATTATAGATCTTTGTTGAATTTAAAGGAATTATAGGTCTGAATTCTATTCTTAGGAAAGAGTATCTACCTTGGAGTGATGATGTTATGTTACAGCATTAGTTTATTGGGTTTGATTACTGATTTGTATGTGGCCTTAGTAAATGAAATATTTGGTGATTAGTAGTTCAACAGAGGTTTTAATATTACCTTGAAGGGTTTTTGAAACATGGTTTACTGTATAACTTCCTCCATTTGTACCATGAAATATTTTGTTATTTGGGACTTGGGAAGCAATTGCTAGTGCTTGTAGCCTATTGTCAATGGAGTTGCATTCAGATTTTTTTTGAATTGGTTTCTTTAGGATGTAATCTTCCTGTTAGATATGCTACTCCATTTTCAACAGGTCATATTTGGAGTTGTTAAAATCTCTAGGAAGGCTTTCTTGCTAGATGTGAATCCAACTGTCAAATGTGATTGTTTGAGACTTTTATGCATAATTATCTAGAATTGCTTATTTGTGATGATCTATGTAGGCCAGAAGGAACAGGAGAAATCATAAGCCCTTGATAGTTTTGATTTTTGATTGATTTGTTGCCGTCAAATTGTTGTTATTTCTTATTCTTTGATTTGCTTGATATCTTCCCGTGCACTCTGTTGTGCTTTTCTAGCTATTGTTTGTTAAGATTCTTGATAAATTTGAATTAAGATTAATTGTTTTAGCAAAATATTGCAAGTGGACTATGACCAGGTTGGTATTCATTTGGTATGCATCATAAATGGATGAGCTTTTTAAAGTTGAATATGATTGCTTAGGATGGTTGTAGTTTGTTGATGTCAAAGCAATAACATCATACATAGTGTGTGAAAAACATACTTGTTCAAATGGTTATTTCAGACAAACACACCTTAAATGTAATTATACACTAAATTTGCCCTAGAATATGAGTTGTGCACATGTCATAAGTTTGGATAAATCTTAAATTCAGGATTTAATTTTGATATATGCTATTCCATTCTTGATGGGTCAGATATGAAGTCCTTGAGTTCTCTAAGTAGGGCTTTCTTGCTAGATTGATATCTAATTGTTATCCATTGTCATGTGTATGATTTTCTAGGAAAGCAAATTGCAACACCATTGGCGACAACAATATGATATGATCTCTGATTTGACTTTTTGTTACTTTCTCTAAATGCAGATGTCATTTGTTTTACAGCTGCAATAAGTTACTATAAAGTTACTTGTGGTTATGATTTCTATCATATTTGTAGTTAAATGTCTATAGAAGTTCACAACTTGATTAGTGGCTACATAATTTTGTTGGTACTTTGGCAAAATTTGTTGAGGTCTGATTTCATGTTTAATGTTTTTTCCTATTTATTTCTCCAGAAATTCAACTGTTAGTTGTTGAATGCTTGGATATTTTGGAGAGTTGCTGCATTTTGCTGGACATGAATTATCTTGTTTTAATATTATGTTGCATTCTAAAAATTTTATTGATGCTTTAAAGTTAGGATGACTGTTGTTGGGACAATTTAGTAATTTTGTTGCTAATGTTGGGTAGATGAGCTCCAATTTCCATTTTTGGCCTCTTTTTTTACTTGTCATGTTGTAGTTTTTTGCTTAAATTTGGTCCAATCACAATGCGCCCTTGGCTTATAGATATAAAGCTAGTGGTGTTCGACTAGAGGGACACATGCATCGGTGTACTTTGTGAATGGGATTTTCATGTAGCTTGAGATTAATCTATAAATTATTTTATTTTGTCTTCTTGTTGCATCATCCTAGTGCATTCTTATGAATTGTGGTTTTATGTTGCATCTATACCATATTTGATCCTACAATCAGGACTAAAATTTTTTTTATTATGTAGTCAAATTGGTTGTAGATAATAATGCAAATCAATATTGTATTTGCAAATTCTAGCTTTACCTTCAATTTTTGCTTATAACTATTGTAGAATCGATTCCCTAGATTCATCTTGGTATAGAACTTTTTGCAATCAGTTTTGCGATGTTTAGACTTTTTGTTATGCCATTTGTTCAGAGCAATCGACGAAGTTATTCATAGAATTTGTTTTGGACTTGTTTGGGATTTTATCATTTTCTTATCTTTGTTTTGTGATTGCATGGTACTTGCATGTTTGGATGAGTTATGGTGTCAATTTTGAGTGGATGCCATATTTGATCCTATTCTCTAGACTACAAGTCTTATGATGAAGTTAAAAGTGACTGTAGATAACAACATATATAGTTATTGCATGAGTGGCAACTTCTAGCTCTACCTTTATTTCTTGCTTATTACTATGTAGAACTAATTACCTAGTTTTATTCTGGTTTAGAACATTTTGTGATGAAGTCTACAATGTTCAAATTTTCTTGATATGATTTTTTAGTGTAGTTGACAAGCTTTAAAATATACATATTTATATATAGATATATGTTTGTTATCAGGAATGCATTATTCTGGTGTAGAATAAGGAAATCATCTCCTATTTATCTTATTGTTAAAAAGTCTATCAATGTTGAATTTGATGAAAAGATTATTAATGATGATGCAGAGATCTCCATGAGGATAGATGATTTACAAATATCTAAGAGAAAAGAGGGTGAGAGTAGCAAAGAGTCAAATGAGAAGAATGTTAATGATGGAGATGATGAGCCGAAGGAGTGGAGATTCAAGAAAAAACATCTAATAGATCAAATCATCAATGATGTTAATGAAGGGACAAAAACACATCATGTTATTAAGTATAGTCTTAATTATATTGCATTTCTCTCTCATATTGAGCCCAAGAACCTTGATGAAGTTCAAAAAGATGAGATTTGGATTCTTGTTATGTAAGAAGAAATAAATCAATTTGAGTAGAATCAAGATTGGGAGCTTATTTAAAGATCAAATAACTACCCAATTATTTATACAGAATGGATCTATAGGAACAAGCTAAATGAAAATGGTGTCATAGTTAGAAATAAGGTTAGATTAATGGCCAAGGGTTTCAACCAAGTTGAAGGCACCAATTTTGAAGAAACTTTTGCACCCATTACTCATTTGAAATCTATTCGGATTTTACTTACTTTTGTATGTTATAAAGATTAGACACCACATTATTTCTCTTGAAAATACATAATTATTTATTAGTAGTATAAATTTATGTTGATAATATTATATTCAGTGTTACTAATGAAAATCTATGTGAGATGTTTATAAGTACTATAAAGGAGGAGTTCGAGATAAGCATAATGGAAGAATTGCACTTGTTCCTTAGACTCCAAGTACAATAATTGAAAAAAGAAATTTTCATTAACCAAGCTAAGTACACTAAAGAGCTACTCAAGAAGTTCAAACATGGATGAAGCCAAAGTAATAGAAACTCCAATGAGTCCTTCAACCAAGTTAGACAAGGATAAAGATGCTGAAAAGCTGATGAAAAGTGATATAGAAGTATGATTAGTAGTTTATTGTATCTTATTGCAAATAGACTGAATATTATGTTTAGCATTTGCTTATGTGATAGACTTCAAACATCCCTTAGAAAATCCCATCTAGTTTTCATCAAACATACACTCAGATATCTTAAGGACCCACTTGACTTAGGATTATGGTATCCAAGAGGTGATTGCTTTGATTTGATCAATTTTTGTGACATAGACTATGCTAGATGTTATGCGGATAAAAAGAGTGCTAGTGGTATATGCCAGTTTCTTGGAAAGTCTCTAGTCTCATGGAGTTCTAAGAAACAAAACTTAGTAGCTTTTTCTACTATTGAGGTCAAATATTTAGGCACGAGGTGTTGTTGCTCTCAAATTCTATGATTGAGGCAAATACTTCAAGATTTTGGTTGTGCCCTTTCAAATGTAGGTATTTATTGTGACAATACTAATGCTATTAATTTGTCCAAAAATTTGGTACTACATTCATGTTTCAAATATATTGACATTCGCCATTATTTTCTTCAGGATGATGTTTTGAAAAACTATATTTCTTTGATTTTCATTGAAACTAATCATCAATTCTCGGATATTTTCACAAAACCTTTGGATGCGATGTGGTTTTGTTTAGTTTGGAATGCAATTGCTGTTTCAAAACTTGCATGATCTACTAAGAACTTTTGAAATTGGGACTTTAGTTTCATTTTTGAACTTTTCAGGGGTTTGTAGTTAGGATTGAATTGAATATTCGATTGATAAATAGACATTCAATTCTGTATTTTCCAATCAGCCAAATTTCATTGTTGAATGCTCGTTTGAGAAATGGACATCCAGTTTAAAAGAATTTTGAATTACCAGAATCAAAGTTGAATGCCCAATTCATCAAATGGACTTTCAATACGTGTGCATAATCAGCCCAATTTTGAACTTTAAAAATCCTTGCTGCTAGGTCATTTTCTATCTTCTTCATACGTGGCTTCCTCCAATGACCCCCCAAGTGCTCCAAAGGTATCAACTAGGTTTAGATTTTCATTTGTTTTACTTTAGTCAAAAATTTTCTTTGAGATTAATTATTTATTGCATATGTCTCATTCTATAGAAAACTATTTAACAAAGTTTTTTTTGATAGAATCAAACTTCCGTTTGGCTTAGCCAACAACTAGTTGTGTTAAACAGAAGATTCAAATCTTTTAAACTAGTGTAGAATTGGATGACTAGTTTGGAATCGAATGACCGACTGGGAGTTCTAATTTTCTATCAAAACTAGATTATCAGCTGAGAGATCTCCCAGTTATGATAGATCAAAATCGGTCAACTAGTTGTCCAAGTGGTTATTCTGTTTGGATTTCTACACAATAAACAACTAATTTTTTGACTGTTAGAGCGAAACTAGTTACAGGATTTCACCTCCAATGACTAGTTTTTACCCAAAAAATATAAATAGGCTAGGATGAGCTTCTATTTTGTAATTAGTTTTTACAACTTCTAAATCTTTGTAAAGAAGAGATCAAAGGCTAGGATAAGCTAGAAATGTTGCATTTGAATGTCCAAACCTATTAGTTTAGGCATTCAAAGATAGTAGACAAAGAGCATATCAGATGGCTGGTAGTCTAGTTCCCCAACCAGTCCTTTGGTCCTAATGAGCTGGCAAACATCAGATAGTTTGGGTGTCTCAACTATCCTGGTTGGATGTCCGAACTAGATAGATAGAAAAAATTTTACAAAAGAATAAGACTTGTCAATCAATTCTCAAAAATACTCGATCAAATTAAGTAAGTTGTAAAACACTAATTTCATTTCGAATCAAACAAAATCACATCTCATCCAGAGGTTTTGTAAAAATATTTGCAAGTTGAAATGATGTCAAATATCAATATAGTTTGAATGAGAATGTAGTACTGGATTTTTAGACAATATAAAAGCTAGTATTGTCATAATAAATTGGTATATTTGAAAACTCATAATTAAGATGTTGGAGTATTTGCCTCATCTAAATGATTCGTGAGCAACAACAACCCATGGCCACATATTCGCTTTAGTGGTAGAAAGAGCCATTAAATTTTATTTTCTAGAACTCCATGATACTAGAGATTTTCTAAGAAACTAGCATGTACCACTTGTGCTCTTTCTATCCACACAATATTTGGCATAATCCGCATTATAAAAACCAACCAAATCAAAGTAATAAACCCTAGGATACTATAAACCTAGATCTAGTTTGTCCTTAAGATATCTAAGTATATGTTTAATAATAACTACATGAGATATCTTAGGTGAAGCTTGAAATCTATCGTATAAGCAAACACTAAATATTATCAGGTCTACTTATCATAAGATATAATAAACTACCAATGATACCTCCATACCTCTTTTTGTCAATCTTTTCACCATCTTCATCTTTATCCAACTTTGTTGAATAACTCATTGGAGTTCCTATAGGCTTAGCTTCATCCATGTTGAACTTATTGAGTAGTTCTTTAGTGTATTTAGCTTGGTTGATGGACATCCCATCCTTCAATTGTTGCACTTCGAGTTCAAGAAAAAAGTTTAATTCTCCCATCATTCTTATCTTGAACTACTCTTTCATAGTGCTTGCAAACATCTTGCACAAATTTTTATTAGTAGCACCAAATATAATATCATCAAAATAAATTTGTACTACCTACAAATGATTTTCTACTTTTGACAAAAGCAATGTGGTGTCTATACAACTCTTTTGAAAACCCTTTAAAATCAAGAAAGAACTTAGTTTTTCATATCAAGCTCTTGGAGCTTACTTTAAACCATACAAGGCTTTTCTTAATCCAAAAAAATGATTGGAAAAATCTATGTCTTCAAAACCAGGAGGTTGTTTAACATAGACTTCCTCCGATAATACACCATTCAAAAAAGCACTTTTAACATCCATCTAAAAAATTTTAAAGCTTTTGAAACTTGCAAATACAAGCAAAATCCAAATGGATTCCAAATGAGCTATAGGAGCAAAGGTTTTTATCAAAATCAAGTCCTATTTGGTTGAAATCTTGGACCACTAATCTAGCTTTGTTTTGAACCATAACATCATTTTCATCTAGCTTATTCCTATAGATCCATTTGGTACCAATTATTGGGTAGTCATTTGGTCTTAGAATAAGCTACCAAACTTGGTTTAGCTCAAATTGATTTAATTCTTCTTGCATGGCAAAAATCTGACTAGCATTCTTTTGAGCTTCATCAAGACTTTTGGGTTCAATTTGAAAAATAAAAGTAATATGATAAAGATTGTATTTAATAGCATATCTAGTTTTTATCCTTTGATCAGTATTACTGATGATTTGATCCTGAGAGTGATTCTTCTTGAATTTTCATTCTTTGGGGAATTCTTTATCTCCATCTTGTTTTTCTTGTTGGTGCCTTTTATCTTCATCATCCTTTTCTTTTGAATTTTTACTTAACTCATCTTCTTCTTCTTCCTTGAGTTTCATCTCATCTAATTTCTTAAAGATATCTACATCATTATCAATTGACTTTTTCTCCAATGGAGAGTTAGCTTTATCAAATTTAATATTTATAGATTTTTCAATAATCATAGAAGACTTGTTGAAAACTTTATATGCCTCGGACTTAGAGTAGTTAAGAAAAATGCCTTCAAAAGTTTTTAAATAACTTAGACAAATGATCTTTTATATTGAGTATAACATATTTGCAACAAAAAAATATGAAAATGTTCAATATTTTTGGCCTTTTCCCATTCCACAACTCAAATGGAGTTTTGTTAAGAATTGAATGAATAGAAACTCGATTCAAGATATAGCATGCCATGTTAACTATCTCCTCCAAAAATACTTGGGTAGAGAATACTTGTTAAGCATAACCCTTGCTATCTACTGAAGAGATCTATTTTTCCTTTCGAGAACTCCATTTTTTTGTGGAGTGTGTGAAGCCAAAAAATTATGCTTAATGCAATTTTTAATGCAATATATTTTCAAAAGGATGATATTCAAATTCACAACCATGATCACTATGATTTTTGAAATCATATAGTCTTTTTCATTTTGAACTCTTTTGTGAAAACCAACAAATACATCAAAAGAGTCATTTTTATAAGAGAGAAATAAAATCCATGAATATCTATAACAATCATCTATAATAACAAAAGCTTATTTTTTACATTCTAGACTTGTAGTTTCAATAGGTTCAAATAAGTCTAGATTAAGAAATTGAAGTTGTCTTGATGAAGTTACCATATCTTTGGACTTGTAGGAGGTCTTCACTTGATTTTCTATTTGACATATTTCACATATGTGATCCTTGATAAATTTGCCCTTGGCTAAACCTCTCACTAGCTCCTTCCAATTGACTTTGGTTAGGGTATCCATACTTATATATCTAATTTTTCTATACCAAAAGCACTCACTATCATTTTGAACTACAAAGCACTTTTTATTTTTCAAGTCATGTTGATCAAAAGCATAAATATTAACCATCATGATGATCAATAAAAAGGCTATTACATCATCAACATCATCTCTAACTATGCAAAGTTTAAATTTAAATAAAACATGAAATCTTCTATCACATAGTTGATGAATGAAGAATAAATTATGGTTAAGTCCTACTAAGAGAACATTTTTAATCAAAGATGAAATAACTGAAACATTACCAACACCTATAATTTTACATCTACCATCATCAACATCATCTATGGTTAAGTCCTTCCATGTCTTTCTTTTAGCTCTATAAACATGGATGGATTTCACATTATGTACCTTAAGTAATCACTATCTAGGAAACTATTTTACTCTTTGATCCTTAGAGTGAAAGCATAGCTAAAAATAATCAAGAACATTAGGATGGAACCCACTTCAAGTATTGATTCATAAGGTTAGAGAGTAAAATGACACAACAATAAATTAAGAATGTAATAAAAGATAAGCTAATCAATAGACTAAACCTACCTTTAGATTAGCTAGAGAATGGCCATAAGAATATAGTAAATATAAAGCTTATGGGTCATCTTTAGCTAATTTATACTCCACAAGTGAAAGGTGCTTTAGACACCCAAGCTAGTTTGGATTCTTTGGCTTTTGGGATCATCCCCTTGAATACCCAAATTTGCATAAGAAAAATATTTCTCTTTATTAGCAACTAGTGGAGATATGTCCACTTTGACAATAATAACTACATTTTAGTTTTGAAAATTTTAAACTTGAAGCTTTTACAAATGTAGACATAGTTCCTTTAGATCTAGAAGAGAAAATACAATCAAGTCTAGATTTACTTAAGATATTCATTTGGTTTTTCAAAATCATATTTAAAATGGAATTGTTGATGAAGAAATTTTCAAGTGTTCATTTCAAATCAAAATTTTCGTTTTAGTGTTTATCAATACTAGTCTTGCAATCACAATGGACTCTAGATGATTTTAAAGCATGATTTTTCTTTTCAAGGTGTTCCAAGTCCTTTTTGTGATCATAAGAACTAGTAGATAATTTTAAAACATCAAATTTATTTTCAAGTGAAAGTAATTTATTTTTCAAAAAAGAATACTTATGAAGTAATTTCTCAAGTCTAGCACATACCTAATCCTCATAGGCCATGAGGTATAAACTAGCCACTTCTTTGTCGGATGAAGCATCTCCATTATCAACCTCTGATTCATCCCATATGGCTACCATTGCTTTCTTCTTCTTCTCATTGAGCTTATTTGATTGGGGTTGAGAGGACAATTCGCCCAGGTTTTTTGTATTTACAGCAAGTGGTTGCATTATTGTCTTCATTGATAATGATGGCCTTCTTGTTCCTCATTGGTCTCCTTGGCATGTGCTTCTTTTTTCAAGAACTTCTTGAATTTTCTTGAGAGAAAAGACATCTCTTTATCTCTATCTTCTTCATTCTCCTCACTTGACTCCTTAGCCTTGAGTGCTATAGTTTTCTTCTTTTCACCTTTCTCTTCCTCTTAACTCCAGTCTTTTAAGGTTATAATGAGTGACCCCAAAAGCTCTTTCAATGGTAGCTTGCTAAAATTCTTTGCTTCTTGTATCACGATCACTTTTGGATTCCAAGACCTAGGAAGACATCTCAATATTTTTCTGACCATCTCATCATTAGTATATATTTTTCTAAAAGATTTTAAAGTGTTTATAATGTTGATAAAATGGGTGAATATATCAAAGATTGACTCATTTGGTTTCATTAGGAAGAGTTTATATTTGCTAACTAATATACTCACTTTAGACTCTCTCTTACTTGTCTTGTTCCCTCATGGGTGACTTAAAAGCAATGTCAAATATCACGAGCCATATCATAGATGCTTATGTGGTTAAACTTATTTGGATCAATAACATAATATAAAATATTTATTGCCTTTGTATTCAAAGAATCATTTTCCTTGTCCAAATCATTCCATTATCCTCTAGGTTGGGCGACTCTCACAACATCAACTATTTAGTGGGTGGAGTATACTCCTCTTCTTCAATATGCCAAAGATTATATCTATGGTCTTGATAACTATTCTAATATATGATCTCCAATAATTAAAATAAGTACCATTAAAAAGAAAAGGTCTTGTAGTGGATTGTGCTTCTTGGAAAGATCAAGAAATAACAAAATTTTCCATGAAAATAGATCAAAAACTCTAGATGGTTAAAACAAAATAAGAACATCAAGTTTTGATACAAATTGAAAGCTCAAAAACCACTTAAGAGAGAGGGGGATTAGGTTTCGTAAAAACAAATAACGATTTTGCACAAAATCAATACCCAATTCAATTCACCAAAGCAAATTCACATTATTACCAAGCAAACCATAAGTGCTATAATGTAAATAGAGAATGGAATGAATGCACCATGATTTTTATGTGGTTCGACAACCAACTACACCTACTCTAAAGTCTTTACCTCGATCTTGAGAACTTGAACTTTCTACTAGAGTTATCATTTCGTAGTTAAAGTCATCCTCCTATACCTTTGCTTCTAACCAAGCAAATATCCACTCCAATCTAGAGTCTTGAATCTCTCACACTCTTAACAATCTAAAAGTGTTTACACTTGAGGAGAGATGAAAACAAAAATTTTAGCCTCACTATAAGACCTCTCCAAAGAGTGCAAGGGCTTTGAAGATTTAAAAATTGAAGAACAAAGTTTAGAGCACTTGGAGGTTAGCGGGTTAGTGGGAGCTTGTTTTCTCTGATAAGGGTTGCTCAAGATCTGCAAAAGTTATCTATTGAACAAGCTCCAAGCTCTTAAATACTCGTTGGGGATAGAATTAGCCGGTATTGACTATGGTTTGCATGTTCGGACATCTGGATCATAAGGTTTGAATGTCCAAAATATCCCAACAATAAAAAATAATTAGCCATTGTACTTGATGTCATGGGTTTGAATGTCCAATTATCAAGTTCAGGTGTCTAAACTAGTATAGGTTGGGAGACCAAAACCTATACCGAACGATTGATCCACCATCAAGCCATCTTCATATCCATCTACAGTTGATCCACTATCACATCTTATTTTTAATATTGTCTTCATATCCATCTACAGTTGAGACTCCTAAACAGGCTTGATTTTCATTTTCGGCTCAACTTGACTACTAGCTACACATGCTCAAACATAATTAAATACAAAGTTTATTTATTATCAAAACTACAAAGGAATAAACAATAGGGCCAAACTCGGGAACCTCAATTTATGGCAATTAGGAAAGTATTTTGAGGGCAAATAGATATTTTATCCTCTAGATACGATCCAAGAAATCTAGAATCTCTAATAATCAGTTATGAAAAGATCCAACTAGTATCTTGACTGAGATCAAGGAGTCTCATATATGTTAGATCGCCTTCATTTAGTAAAAATAGTGGTATTCATAGAGGTAAAGGATTAATACTAAATTCTTTTTCTCTTCCACATAATTTTTACTGTGATTAATTTGAGCACTGAAATAGTAGCTGCCAGAAAGCCCCTGACGGTCTTTTCCATGGTATTTCTATCTTGTAGATAAAAACAAAACTGATCTAAAATAGTCTCTCGAATTGAAATTAGTGGTAAACTAGATTCTCTCAACAAAATTTATCGACAAACTCATTGTCATTAATTTTTTACTTTATTATATAAAAGAATAAAAAAATTTCTCCTAAATAAATTTAGAAACAAAAATGGAGGGTTTTTTAAATTAATGGACAATAAATTTTCATAAATAAATTTGTCTATTGATGCCCTCTTTTTTTTATGTTGATCGTTACAGGACTCTTGAATCTTCTCTTCCCTATTTTTTTATTTGTTACTTTTTTTGTACATAATGCAAATTGACTCTTGTTTCTTGTTTTAATATTAATTAATATTAATAGGAATTTTTTTGTTGAGACCCATGAATCAATTGAAACTTCATATTCATACTATAACCACAATGATTTATTTAATAAAACTCTAAGCTAAACCCAAAGACTTTCTGAGTAAGAACCCTTTGATCATCACTTATTTAATGAATGGATGTAATAATTTAATGAATAGATGAAATAACTCAAAAAAAATCTATAGAGACAATTGTATTTCAGTCAAAATAAGTTTGAAGAAAAAAATCATTTGATTTCTCAAAAATATCTATTTTTTTAAATCTGATTGCGAAGTCTAAATAGTGGGTATGAATCACAGCTCAAATATAACTTTTCTTAATTTTTCTTATTCTATATATTTCGTGCTCAAGATACTAAAATAAATCAAATAATATCTGATGGAGTACAATCATCTTGATCAAAGGATTATAGTATTATGATTGATATTAAGTAACAATTCATTCGGATTGGGTCTAGTGCAAATTAAAATTGCAATGAAAATGATATAAATAGTTAAAAAATTCTAGATCAAATTTAAACTTAATCAACAGTCAAAAAACAAAAATCGAATCAGAATTTGATTAAAGGGTTAAAAATTCTCAGCTCAAATGATGAAAAACACTAAAACGAATCAAAATTCAATCACGAAATTCCAGCTCAAACCATTAAAATCCTAAACCCATTTAGACTAGGTCCAACGGTCAAAAATCCAAAACCGAATCTGAACCAGAACATTGATCAGAAAACCCCATACAAAATCTGAACCGGAATGAAATTCAAAATCACTCACGCGCGGAGACATCAGCATCATAACCCCATTTCTCCTATAATTCATATATATACCCCATCAGCATCATAACGACAGAGGTGGAGGAGTGGCAGATCATTGATCGGATTGATCAAGAATAGAGCCAAGGAGGTGATACTCTTTTCCTCTTTGAATTTTGGGCTTGTAGATCCAGGCTTTGTTTGAATTTTTTTGTTTCTATTGCAATTTGTCTTGTTTGGGATTTTATCCAAGTTCATGTAGTTGCTCTTTGGTCTTTTGTTTTTATTTTTTTTTTTTACTTTCGATCTAGATATTGATTTCATTCTTCATGGTTCTTCTGGACAAGAGCAGTGGGTTTGTTTGGTTATAGGGTGCGATTTGGGAGATTATATCCTTGGACGAAATAATTGGATTTTGTCTTCTCAAAATTGGTTTTATATTCTTTGTTGGGGCCAATGAGCCTGGGTTTCTAACCCTAAATAGTTGGTTTTCCATTTTGGACTGATTTCTTTTGTCATTATTTTTGGTTGATGGTCTTGTTAGGCTTCTTTGGCCAGGGATCTGAGTGAGTGAAGGATTTGGGGCTTCGCTGGTAAACAGGTTTTGATCCTTGTCCGTGGTTAGATTTGATTTTTTGTAATTCAAATTTTCTTCTGTCTGGGATTGATTGGAAAGTTCATGGATGGGATTCTTTTTGTTGGTCACTATTCTTCTGATCTTTCTTAAGATATTATTTTTGTTCTTTGCTGTTAATTCTTTAGTTGGTGTAGATATGGCTCGATTTTGTCTTCTCAGTCTTTGATAGGTGGTCTTTAGTTGCGCCTTTTGCTACTGTTGTTAGATTGATTGGAGGAATTTGGAGCTCTTGTACTAGGCAGTTTCCATAAGGTATTTGATCTTGAATTTTTGGCCTTTCTAACTTTGTTTGATTGGTGGCCCTGTTTGGCCACTTGCAAGGGTTTTAGATTGTTTGGAGGAATTTAAAGCTCCTGTAGTAAGTAGTTTGTGATTTTTTGACCGTAAGGTATCTAATTTTGAAATTTTGACCGCTCTAACTGGTGGAAAGAACTTCTGTAGCTATGTGAATTATTATTTTGATGCTTGTCTGGATTTTATATATTGATGAACTCTCTACATGCAGGCTAAATCCTAGAGAGAATAGGTTTGGATTTCAAACTAGAAGTTCAGGTGCGTTCTACAGTTTGTTCTTCCATTATACAACTTTCACTTCCTTAGGGATTGCCACTTAATTTCAAATATTTAATTTAGATCCACATTCTATTTTTTCTGCATTTTTTGGGTCCATAGTGGTTCTTAAGTGCTTATACATCAGTCAGCAAGAGGACCTTGAGTCTTATTAAAGTTTCAATTGGTTTTCTGAAAGTCATGGCTCTCAAAATTGTCAAATCACATTGCTTCCACACTTGGATGGCATGCTGGATTTAACATTTATAAAATGATAATGTGCTAGATTAGTACGTTGACTTTCTGTAAAGCATTTTCCATTTTTATCGACATAAAGATTCCAACAAGGTCCTCCAAAGACTATTTTATATTTTTAAGTCAGTGATTAATTAGCAGCTTAATCTGAAGAATTTTCGGCATTTGGTGAGATGTTTCGTCGATGTGCTGCCATATTAGACATCAGGATTGTGTCCCTAAAATAGTTTGGATCTTGTTCTAAGAAAAAGAAGTTTGTGTTTACTTTTACATGACATTTTCTGAAAATGTAAGTCTGGTAGCTCTGACTGAGCTAGGTGAACTAAATTTTAATGGAAGCTAGCATTATGCATCAGGACATTTGTTTGTGTGTTTCTTGTTTGTACAAACTAGAACATGAAAGTAACTCATATTGCATCGATTTGCAACCTGAATTGCCATAATGCTCATATACACTTTCATTTCTTGACATCCAAAGCTAATGTGATTTTCCTCCAATTTTGCCTTCAATAGTATCTCTTTTGTTTGAGGTTGTCAAGTTTTAGGAGAGATGCCTAATTGTGTGTGCTAGATACCTGAGAATTGGAATCAGAATGTATTATGCATGGAAGCAAGTGTATGGAGGTGATACTCTTTTCCTCTTTGAATTGTGGGCTTGTAGATCTAGGCTTTGTTTGAATTTTTTATGTTTCTGTTGCAATTCGTCTTATTTGGGATTTATCCAAGTTAATGTAGTTGCTCTTTGGTCTTTTGTTTTCTTTTTCTTTTTTTAACTTTTGATCTAGATATTGGTTTCATTCTTTGTGGCTCTTTTGGACAAGAGCAGTGGGTTTGTTTGGTTATAGGGTGCGATTTGGGAGATTAGATCCTTGGACGAAATAATAGGATTTTGTCTTCTCAAAATTGGTTTTATATTCTTTGTTGGGGCCAATGAGCCTGGGTTTCTAACCCTAAACAGTTGGCTTTGATTTTGGACTGATTTCTTTTGTCACTATGTTTGGTTGATGGTCTTGTTAGGTTTCTTTGGCCAGCGATCTGAGTGACCGAAAGATTTGGGGCTTCGCTGGTAAATAGGTTTTGATCCTTGTCCGTGGTTAGATTTGATTTTTGTAATTCAAATTTTCTTCTGTCTGGGATTAATTGGAAAGTTCATGGATGGGATTCTTTTTGTTGGTCATTATTCTTCTGATCTTTCTTAAGATATTGTTTTTGTTCTTTGCTGTTAATTCTTTAGTTGGTGTAGATGATGGCTCGATTTTGTCTTCTCAGTCTTTGATAGGTGGTCTTTAGTTGCGCCTTTTGCTACTGTTGTTAGATTGATTGGAGGAATTTGGAGCTCTTGTACTATGCAGTTTCCATAAGGTATTTGATCTTGAATTTTTGGCCTTTCTAACTTTGTTTGATTGGTGGTCCTGTTTGGCCTCTTGCATGGGTTTCAGATTGTTTGGAGGAATTTGAAGCTCCTGTAGTAAGTGGTTTGTGATTTTTTGACCGTAAGGTATCTAATTTTGAAATTTTGACCTTTCTAACTGGTGGAAAGAACTTCTGTAGCTATTGGAATTATTATTTTGATGCTTGTCTGGATTTTATATATTGATGAACTCTCTATATGGAGGCTAAATCCTGGAGAGAACAGGTTTGGATTTCAAACTGGAAGTTCTGGTGCGTTCTACAGTTTGTTCTTCCATTATAAAACTTTCACTTCATTAGGGATTGTCACTTAATTTCAAATATTTAATTTAGATCCACATTCTATTTTTTCTGCATTTTCTTTGGTCCATAGTAGTTCTTAAGCGCTTATACATCAGTTAGGAAGAGGACCTTGAGTCTTATTAAAGCTTCAATTGGTTTTTTGAAAGTCATGGCTCTCAAAATTGTCATGTCGCATTGCTTCCGGACTTTGATGACGTTCTGGATTTAACATTTATAAAAAAATAATGTGCTAGATTAGTACATTGACTTTCTGTAAAGCATTTTCCATTTTGATCTACATTAAGATTCCAACAAGGTCCTCCAAAGACGTTTTTCTATTTTTAAGTCAGTGATGAATTAGCAGCTTAATCAGAAGAATTTTCAGCATTTGGTGAGATGTTTCATTGATGTGCTGCCATATTAGGCTTCTGGATTGTGTTTCTAAAATAGTTTGGATCTTGTTCTAAGAAAAAGAAGTTCGTGTTTTTTTCACATGACATTTTCTGAAAATGTAAGTCTGGTAGCTTTGACTGAGCTGGGTGAACTAACTTTTAATGGAAGCTAGCATTATGCATCAGGACATTTGTTTGTGGGTTTCTTGTTTGTACAAACCAGAAAATTAAAGTAACTCATATTGCATCGATTTGCAACCTGAATTGCCATAATGCTCATATACACTTTCATTTCTCTAAGATCCAAAGCTAATATGATTTTCCCCCCATTTTGCCTTCAATAGTATCTCTTTTGTTTGAGGTTGTCAAGTTTTATGAGAGATGCCTAATTGTGTGTGCCAGCTACCTGAGTATTGGAATCAGAATGTATTATGCAAGGAAGCAAGTGTATGGAGGTGATACTCTTTTCCTCTTTGAATTTTGGGCTTGTAGATCCAGGCTTTGTTTGAATTTTTTCTGTTTCTGTTGCAATTCGTCTTGTTCAGGATTTGTCCAAGTTCTTGTTGTTTCTCTTTGGTCTTTTGTTTTCTTTTTTTTTTTTAACTTTTGATCTAGATATTGGTTTCATTCTTTGTGGTTCTTTTGGACAAAAGCAGTGGGTTTGTTTGGTTATAGGGTGCGATTTGGGAGATTAGATCCTTGGATGTAATAATAGGATTTTGTCTTCTCAAAATTGGTTTTATATTATTTGTTGGGGCCAATGAGCCTGGGTTTCTATCCCTAAACAGTTGGTTTTTCATTTTGGACTGATTTGTTTTGTCATTATGTTTGGTTGATGGTCTTGTTAGGTTTCTTTGGCCAGCGATCTGAGTGAGCGAAGGATTTGGGGCTTCGCTGGTAAATAGGTTTTGATCCTTGTCCGTGGTTAGATTTGATTTTTGTAATTCAAATTTTCTTATGGATGGGATTCTTTTTGTTGGTCATTATTCTTCTGATCTTTCTTAAGATATTGTTTTTGTTCCTTGCTGTTAATTCTTTAGTTGGTGTAGATGATGGCTCGATTTTGCCTTCTCAGTCTTTGATAGGTGGTCTTTCGTTGCGTCGTTTGCTATTGTTGTTAGATTGATTGGAGGAATTTGGAGCTCTCGTAAGATAAAAAAAAATAAAATTAAGATAATTAAAATAGAAAGAGACAAAATTAAAGAAGGATATAAAATAGATAATATAGATGCAAAAGAAAATATAGAACATAAAATTAAATATAAAATAAAAAATAGAGAGAAAAATTTGTTTATTAAACCAAAAATACATAAAACTGAAAATCAGTAAAAAAATAAATAATTAAATGTAATTAAAAAAATAGAGAAGAAGAAAATAAAGATATAAATAAAAATAAAATATAAAATATAAAATAAAATAGAGACATACGTAGTAGTAGGAGAAGAAGATATATACAACAACAAAAAAAAAGATGGAGAGAAGAAGAAAATAAAACAAAAAATTAATCAAAAAATGAAATTATAAAACAAAATATAGAGTAGAAGAACGGAAAATTAATAAAAAAATGATATTATGAAACAAAATATAGAGTAGAAGAATTAAACATTAAGAAGAAAATACAAAACATAAAATTAGAAAAACTTAAGATAAAGAAGAGGAGGATAATAAGTGAAACAGTGCAGGTCAATATAAAACTGAATATGTAAAATAAAAATGGATAAAAAATATAAGAATAAAGAGAAGAAGTTGCAAAATAGAAGACAAGGAACATATAAAATAGATATTAGGAGAACAAAGGGAGTCTACAATAAAAAATATCAAACAAAAAGCTAAGAAAAAAATTATATAATAACATTAAATATAAACTAGAAAACCAAAAGTTAGAAAATTTAAAACAAGAATAAGAAGAAAAGAGAAAAGGATAATAAAAACAAAAGAACAAAATTAAAGATATAAATAAAAAATTAGTAGAAAAAGAAGAGCAAAATATAAAATTAAATATACAACAAAAAATTTAGACAATAAATATATAAAATAAATAATTAGCAATAAATCAAAAAATTGAGAAGAGAATAAAAAAATATAAAACATAAAAAATACAGAAGAAAATAAAGAAGAACAATAAGAACAATAAGAAGAATATAAAATAGACAAATAAAATATTAAGAGAACTTACGAAACAAAAAGTTAATCATAAAACAAAATTAAGAAAAGAAGAAGCCACAAAATAGAAGAGAAAGAACATATAAAATGAATGGATATAAAATCCTATCGGTAGGATTTTAACCTCAATCCTATTAGGTTTTAAACTATTGGATTTATCTAGAAATTAATATAATTGATAATTAAAAAATCGGCCTATAATAGTATCATAAAATTTACTAACAGTCTGGTGCAGTTTAGTTTAAGGTTTAGGATTTAGGGCTTATGGTTTAGAGTTTAGGATTTATATGTTAGGGTTTAGGGTTTAAGGTCAGTGTTTTTGAATTGGGTCAAACTGAATTGCTAGTAAATTTTGTTGCACCATTACATACCATTTTTACTCATCCCTAAATAAAGATAACAATTTAAAACCTGATAGCATTAAGATTAAAATTCTATCAATAGGATTTTATATCCACTCAATATAAAATAGATTTTAAGGGAACAAAAGGAGTATACAACAAAAAGCATGCAATAGAAAACTAGGATAAAAACATATAAAAAATAAAACTAAATATAAACAAGAAGACAACAACTTAGAAAATTTTGGACAAAAATGAGAAGACAAAATAAAAAATTAAGAAGATAAAGAAAATAATTTTAAAATAGAAGGCATAAAGAAAAATATAAAAGAAAAATTAATAGAAAAAAAGAACGAAATATAAAATAGAAAATTGAGACAAAAAATAAATAAAATGTAGAATTAACTACAAACCAGAAATAGAGAAAAAATGAGAAAGATATAAAAAACAAAAAAAAATAAAAAAAGAAGAATATAAAATAAACAAATAGAAAATTAAGACAAGGGATGAAACAAAAACTTAATCATAAAATAGAAATAAGAAAAAAGAAACCAAAAAATTATGTATTTGAGAGAAAATTAAAAAGAGTTTAAAGATATAAAACAGAAAATTAAAAAAATTAAGAGAGGAGGAACAAGATGTAAAATAGAAAAGTGAATATATATATATATATAATTAAGAGTAAAAAACAAAACAAAAAATTATTGTACAAAAAGGCAAACTTAGGAAGTAGAGGAAGAGAAAAATTAAGAATGAGAATTTGAACATATAAAATAAAAAAATTAAGAGAAGAAGAACAAGATGTAGAGTAGAAAAATAAATAAAAAATATAAAACAGAAAATACGATACAAAAAAAACCTAAATATAAAAGAGTAGAAGAATATAAAAAAAATAAGATATTAGACAGAAAAATAAAAAGAATCAAAAAATAGAAAAGATGAAAATTAAAAAGTAATATAAAAAAAATTGATACACAAAATTGTTTATCAAAAAGAAAATCAAGGAGAATTTAAAGATATAAAACAACAAAAAGAAAAATTAGAGGAACAAGATGTAAGATAGAAAAGTAAATATGAGTTATTGTGACTTAAGATAATTTTGGATGATCTAAGAATTAAAAGAGGAGTTGTGAAGTTGTATTGTGACAACAAGTCAATTGTAAGGATTGCTTAAAATCGAGTTCAACATGACAGGACCAAGCATACTGTGGTGGATCGACATTTCGTTAAAGAGAAGTTAGATAATGGTCTTATCACTATTCCATATATGCCTTCCAAGAATCAACAAGCTGATATATTAAGCTCCTCCAAGCATCACATAAACCAGAATGAGTGTACCAATAGTAAGTAGTGATAAAACTAAATAAACATAAAATGTCTAGGGTTTTAGGATTGAATAGAGACTAAAAGATAATAGATTTAAACTTGCAAAATGATTAGAACAACATACCTTGAACTTTTAGATTCCTTTGCTTCTTCTAAAGAAATAGGACAAACCTTGGTGCACATTAAGTCCTTCCACATTAGGTGAGCGATCAACATCTTTGTGATCTCCTTGTCCTCCATTTTTGCAAACCAAAGCCTCACTAAGAAGAATCAGAAACTTAATTAGCAATTGGTTTTTGAGTTATGTGCATAATTTTCCGAAAAAGAACTCAAATACTATTGGTAATACTGTGCATTGAAACCTTGATAAGAATCTCACACCATCTATTGCTGTTAGTGTCATGTAATTAAACGTTCATGTGATCTGGAAAGAGAGACTTTCGGATATAATGATGTCCCTATTAAGATCCTCATATGAAATAACAGATCACAACAACAAAGAAGATGAATACAAATGCTTGTAAGCAACAGAAATGTTATCCAAAAATAACCCGAGGCCTCTTGGACCCCAATTAGCTTTAGTAAATAGATGAGATAGCCCGAAAAGTCTAGCTAACAGAAAACCCCGATTGATACCTACTGATAACTAAATCAAGACTGCATCCTTTAACAATAATCTTATGATAATAACCTTTGGACTCAGAAAAGACTACAAAACAGAAATCCTAATCTTTATTTATTGAAAACTAAAGCAAGAATACAACCTTTGCCAATAATCTCCTGACATCACCTAGTATTTACACAAGAAAAACACAGAAATCAAAAGCATAAAAAAGCAGAATGATCACAGAATCGAAATAATTATTAAAAGAAAAAAAAGATGATACCTCAATGATTTTAGAAATCATATTACACCATAATCAGTAAATACATGATGTATACCTAGAAGGTGTGGAACCGCCAGTTTTTTCAACTGCTTTTACTTTTGGTACTTCCTTTCTATGTCTACTTGGAGCAAACCTTTCCCAAGCATTTCCTTTCTTTAATGTAGCTTGCAATGCAGCCTTTGCCTGAAAGTATGCTATGTGCTCTTAACAATGTGTATATCCTCCATGTTCGCAATTTCAAACAGAAACTTGAGCTCAAAAACTAAAAAAAAAAAATCAAAATCAAAAGACTCTAAGAAACAATCAATTGAAACTCCCATAAAGTTTAGAAATGTGTACCTTAGAATGCCTCCAATTGCTACGAGAACTCCAATAGCATGCAATGACAAGGCAATAACAACCATCTAAAACCCTACGACTTTGTATTTGAAACCCTAACACATCATATCTAAGAAAATAATCAATTTAAATCCACATAAAGATAAGAACAATGTACCTCAATCCTTAGAGCTCTAAATTCCTCCAATCACATGAAGCCACAAAACAAATCCAAAAAAGAATGCCCATCGCATATAATGAGAATACAAGAATACAAAAATCAATTTGAAAAACCTATAATCAACTGTTGTGGTCTAAAATTCAAACAGAAACCTGAACTCAAAAACTCCAGAAAAAGAAACAATCAAAAGTTTTCAAGAAATAATCAGTTCAGACTCCCAAAAATATTAGAATGTGTACCTCAATGCCACCTCCATTGCTCCACGAACTCCAATTGCATGTAATGACAAGACAAAACCAATCATCTAAAACCTAAAATGACTGTCTATGACTTTAGCTTTGAAACCCTAACACAATAGCCTAAGAAAAATCAATTTAATCCAAGATAAAGAAAATGGCAGCATACCGTAGTCCTTGGAGCTCGAAAATCCTCCAATCACTTGAAGCCACAAAACAAGTCCAAAAAAGAGATACACAATGCATATAATGATAGTACAACAATGCATAAATCAATCTGAAACCCATAATCGGCTGATATCTTCTCAGATTCAAACAAAAACCCCAAACTCATAAACGCCAAGAAAGCAATCAAAAGATGTTAAGAAACAATCAGTTAAGACCCCCATAAAGATCATAATAATGTACCTCAGAATGCCTCCTCCATCGCTCCATGAACTCCAATCACATTCAATGAGAAGACAAAGCCAATGATCTAAAATCTAAAATGGCCATTTATGATTTCAGTATTTTGTTGAATTGCACAAAACCTGCAATTTCAGTATTTGTAAAAAAAAAACTAATACTTCTGTTTATTTTCAAAACAGTGGTTTCCAATATATTGAAAACAACTAGAAGCCTACAATCCTTTCTGCTCCACATATATTTGATTTAATACCTTTGAGATCTATGAACACAAATTGAATATTCTGTCACAGTATCAAAAGATTCTAGGCAACAAGGCAACCATACCTCTTTCCAATTTAGATATAAATGATGCAAACTTCAAATCCTAGAGTATAATTTCCAAAATAAAAATCAATGTGCAGAAACCTTGAGTTGATAAAGAAAAATATAAAACCAGCAAAAAGAAAGAAAAGTAGTTTCTAACTCGAGAGACTAGCTAATAATACATAATAAGTTGTGAAATAGGTTTGCTGAAGGAGTTAGATACATTCTAACAGACAAAAAACATAAATTATTCACAGAGATGAAGCCAAATAATTACAAACACTAACACAACATAGAAGTCTTACCCGTCGACAAAAATTCACGTCAAGAAAAAATTATGTAGGAAAGTGAGAGCTCTTCTCATCCAAGAAAAAGTTTCATTACAGTTCCAATGAAATTGGTCAAGGTTTCTGACCATTGAATGGTCACCAAAATAACTAGTTCTAAAGCCTCACATTACTGTCACCTATCCATCAATGAAATTCAAATTTTGGAGTACCTAAAACCAACCCAAAAAAATTAAATCATAAAGGCTTAGTAAAGTTCTAACCAAAATAATGCAGCCACACACTCTGGCTAGCAAAAAAATGCTACCCAATGTCCTCTGTGAATTATCAATAGTATAAAAATCTCCAAAGTGACCCTAATCCAGAAAATGTGAAGGCAGGTCCGATAACTTTTTGCCAACCTTTATAACCCTTATAAGCATTCTTTATTTGATTTTCAGATGCATATCATACCACAACCATAGTCAAATTTCCAACCAAAGTAATGCACCCACTCGGTATGGCTAGCAAAAAACAAACTACCGAGTATCCAAGTGTGAATTATCATTAATATAAAAATCTCCAAAGTGACCCTACTCTAGCATATGTGAAGGTAGGTCCCGCAACTTTTTTTTCACCCCTTATAAGCATTCTTTATTTGATTTTCAGCCGCAAACGATACCACAACAGGCATCAAACACATAAGGGCAGATCCAAGACATAATCAACACAATCAAGAAATCAATATGCTAAAAAATGTTAATAACCAAAACATCTATATTTAGTCCAATGCAACGTACATTTAGGATTTGAACCTTAACAGAACCTAAAGGAATCTAAGAGTGATGTACAACTTCACCATAGAAAAGAAATATTCAATCAAACTCAACTAGATCAAATCCCAATTGAATCAAACTAAACAGATAAGAATGGAAGAGCAAAGGACACACAAATAATGTTCAGAATAGTGTACCTGAGAGTTCTTCCAATGAATTCAAGACCCAACATGAAACCCGGAGGACAACAAGTGCATGCATAGACAAGACAAGGTTTAGACCAAAGCATTTTAGAACCTGTCCAGTGACTCTGAGCTCTAGCACAACCAAACAAAATACCAAGTGCATACATTTGGCTAAAGAGCACAATGTCGAAAAGCAGGCCAGCATAACCTCAAAATAACATGGTAATAACATGATAATGCCCCACCCTTTTATGTGATGAGTGCTTGAACACATTATAAAGTAATAGATGCCTTGATTTTATGCGGAAGGCAACACCAAACTGAAACAGGGACGCCAATAGCATGCCATGACAACACAAAACCAATCATCTAAAACCTAAATGGTTGTCTAGGGCTTCAGATTTGAAATCCTAATCCATCTAGCTCAAAGAAAACAACTAAGAAGTCAGATTTAAACCCATAAAGATCATAACAGTGTACCTTGATATCCAAATTTCTTCAATCACTCCAAGCTATCGCACATGCCCAAACAAGAACAACAATCACATGCGGTTTAAAAAGAAAAAATCAATCTGAAAACCTGAAATTTGTCATCAATAAATGGAATGAACAAACAACTAGACTAAGACCATGAGAATCAAATAGGATTGTAAAGATACCTTTATCTGAATTTGGCATAGCTTGGCAATGGACCCATAACAACCAAATTGAACAAAGATCAGCACAGCGTACCTAATAGCTCCAAATTCTTACGATCACTCCAACCTAGAGATGAACCCCATATAGAAGCCCAATCACAAGCAGTGGAATGAAGAAATTGACCCAAAACCTAAATTTCGCTATTTGGGGTTTTGGATCAAATTAAAAGCCCAAGAGAGGCTCCAAAAAAATAAAAATTATAAGAAACTATAACAAAGATAGGATCATCGCACCTCATTCCTTGAAGCTCCAATTTCCTCCAATTGCAAAGCCAAAATATAAACCCAAAAGGTGAATACTAGTGGCATACAAAATACAACAATTCTGAATTCAATATAAAAACCTATAATTTGCTACTACTGTCTTAAATTCAAACATAAATCCAAACTCATAAACTCGAAGAAAACAATCAAAATATGTCATGAACCAATCAATTCATGCCACAAAAGGATCAGAATAATGTGCCTCATAATGACTCCTCCAATTGCTCCAGGAACTCTAATAGCTTGCAATGCCAAGACAAAACCAACAATCTAAAACCTAAAATGGTTGTCTATGGCTTCAGATGCAAAACCCTAATTTATCATCTCTAAGAAACCAACCAAAAATTCAGATTTAAACCCATAAAGATCATAACAGCATACCTTGATCTCCATGTTTCTTCAATCACACAAAGCCATCACACCTGCCCAAACAAGAACAACGATAGCATGCAGTATAGTAAGAAAAAATTGATCTGAAAACCTAAAATCTCTCATCAGGCAATGGAATGACTGAACAACCAGATAAGGACCATGAGAATCAAATAGGATAGTAAAGATACCTTTATCTGAATTTGGCATAGCTTGGCAATGGATTCATAACAACCAAATTGAACAAAAAATTAGCACAGGGTACCTGATAGCTCCAAAATCTTATGATCACTCCAATCTAGAGATGAAACCCATTCTAGAAGCCCAATCACAAGCAGTGGAATGAAGAAGTTGATCCAAAACCTAAATTCTATCTAAGATGAGTGCTATACCTATTGGTGGAGCCAGAATTCCAAGCACATCAAAGAAGAGAAAGTGACAAGAAGTAGAAGAAAAAGATATGGCAAAAGAAAGCAACAAAAGTGGAATATTACTCAACTTGGTTCTCATGCTCTCCATCCTCCAGCTTATCATCACTGCCATGGCTGGAAAGAGGGGGAATGCAATTACGCAAGTGGGTGAATGTAAACAAGATTGTAAACATGACTTTGAATAAGATAGAAGTATTAGAAATTGTTCTACATCATTTGAAAGAGTTAACCTGAAAAATGATGTTCTATTGTTCCTCGAAGCTTTCTTCAATAGTTATATCTATGAAGGAGTCTAGTCCAAGCCCGAAATGCTATACTGTTCAAAAATGGCGACACATGCTTTAGGCTAGCGCAACAGTTCAAGCTGACAACAAACAAGTTCAGCGCCATTAATCCAAACCTGGACTGTTCGAAGCTCTTTTTTGGACAGTGGGTCTGTGTTGCCGGAAGAGCTTGAACAGAAGCTGCACACTCTTTGCTATAAAATAATGAAGCCAAGAGAAGAACAATTTGTACTACTGTTTATGCTTTTAATTGGAAAATACGACTTTCGTAAATGGTAAACTGAGCCATGGTAATGGGAACAAAGCCTGGTCTAATTCAGGAAAAAATAAAAAGAATCAGTTAATGAAGGAAAACAATCAGGTCAATTCAAAAAACAAAGTGAACCACAAAAATTATAAGGTACAACTCATAACTTATAGATCTCTGGGTATTCAGTTTGGCGCCAGCTCAAATGGAATTATGCTACGCATTAGATAATACAAAGGTGAATTACCAATAAGCTCAACAAAAGATAAACATTTTAACAGAGACCCATTAATCCACAGCACATAGAAGGATTTTCAGCCTCAAATGATGCCAAGATCCACAGGCCGAATATGTTCAGAGGTCAAAATCTATCCAAAGCTGCAATATCAAATTACCAGGCAGAGTATATTTAGGTTTTGAACCTCAATAGAATCTAATGTAGAAAACATATAAGACTTCACCAGTGAATAGGAATATTCCATCAATCATAAATTCCCGAAGTAGATCAAATCCTGATAGAACAAAATAAAAATAGATAAGAATGCACGAGCAGAGGATTGAGCATACATTTAATCAATCATGTATAGTTTTCTCCATGAGTCTCAATCGATTAGAGACCCTCTCCCAAGAGATGAATATCCAACTCTCAATTTCTAGATGAACTAAATAGAAATCAAACAAACCATGAAACTTATCACAAAAACCAAGCAATAAAAACCATTTGTAAAGATTGCCCCATCCATAGTCCATCTAGACTATTGCCATTGACAGCACAATGCAGAATCCAAGTGAACCTAGTGACACAGAATGAAAGAAACATGAGATTGAAAAGGTATAGATTGAAAGTAGAAACAATCAAAACATTTTGACACAGTTTTAAAAGATTATGGACAATAAAGCAACTGTAACTCTTTCCAATTTTGATATTTTATATTCCACACTTCAAAAAGAAAAAATTGCAATGCAGGAACCTTGAGTTATTGACAAAGACAAACAAAAAACTAGTTAGCATGTAGGAGATTGGATGCTAGAAAAATGGCAGCAATCAACATATATCACATCGATACTCCTTCCAAGGAATATATGAAGTCTCTTGCCACAACCCAATGCTACCCTTGTAAAGAATTACTTATTTGAATTTCAGCCGCATGTGATGCCAAGATACCAACCTCAATGCATAAGGGCAGATTCAAGACATGATCAAAGCAATCAAGAAATCAATGTGTTCAAAGATGTTAATGAACATAAATCTATTCAGAGTCCAAGGCAGTGGACATTTAGGATTTGAACCTTGACTGAATCTGAAGGAATAAGAAAATGATGTATAATGTCACCATATAAGAGAACTGCATACGACTAGTAATCTATCATAGATCATTTTCCTCGAGTCTTTAGTGATTAGAGACCCTCTTTAAAGAGATGAATATCCAAGCATTCAATTTGCAGATGTAATGTATAAGCAATCAGCCAAACCATTAAATTCATATCAGAACCAAGCAACAGAAAAAAAAATCAATTTGCAAAGTTTGACATATCTAGCATTCAATTTGTAGATGAAATGTATAAGCAATCTAGGCTATTGTCACTGACAACGAAATGCAGAATCCTAGCGAACCTATTGAGACATAATAAAAGAAAAAGAATTGGTAGAAGTTAAAAACCAGCAATTACATCTCCATTTACAAACATTACCCCATCCACACTCCATCCAGGCTATTGCCACTGACACAAAATGTAGAATCCAAGAAGTGAACATAGTAAGGTACAATAAAAAGAACACTAGGTGAAAAGGCACACGTAGAAATTAAAAACTAGCAATTACAACTCCATTTGATAGTAAAATGGCAGCAATCAACATATATCATATCAATGCCCCTTCCAAGGAATAGATGAAGTCTCATGCCACAACACAATGCTACGCTTGTAAAGCATTACTTATTTGAATTTCAGCCGCATGTGATGACAAGAAACCAACCTCAACGCATAAGGGCAGATTCAAGACATGATCAACACAATCAAGAAAATCAATGTGTTCAAAGATGTTAATGAACATAAACCAATTTACAGTCCAAGACAATGGAAATTTAGGATTTGGACCTTGACTGAATCTGAAGGAATAAGAAAATGGTGCACAATATCACCATATAAGAGAACTAGATCAAATCCTAATAGAATGAAACTCAACAGATAAGAATTGAAAAGTTAGAGAATTGCATACAACTAGTAATCTATCATAGTTTATTTTCCTCGAGTCTTTAGTGATTAGAGACCCTCTTTAAAGAGATGAATATCCAAGCATTCAATTTGCAGATGAAATATACAAGCAATTAGCCAAACCATTAAATTCATCTCAGAACTAAGCAACAGAAAAAAAAACTCAATTTGCAAAGTTTGACACATCTAGCATTCAATTTGCAGATGAAATGTATAAGCAATCTAGGCTACTGTCACTGACAACAAAATGCAGAATCCAAGTGAACATATTGAGACAAAATAAAAGAAAAAGAATTGGTAGAAGTTAAAAACTAGCAATCACATCTCCATTTGCAAACATTGCCCCATCCACACTCCATCCAGGCTATTGCCACTGACCACAAACTGTAGAATTCAAGAAGTGAACATAGCAAGACACAATAAAAAGAACACCAGGCGAAAAGGCACACGTAGAAATTAAAAACTAGCAATCACAACTCCATTTGATAGCAAAATGACAACAATCAACATATATCACATCAATGGTCCTTCCAAGGAATAGATGAAGTCTCTTGCCACAACACAATGCTACCCTTGTAAAGCATTACTTATTTGAATTTCAGCTGCATGTGATGCCAAGATACAAGTCTCAATGCATAAGGTCAGATTCAAGACATGATCTACGCAATCAAGAAAATCAATGTGTTCAAAGATGTTAATGAACATAAATCTGTTCAGAGTCCAAGGCAGTGGACATTTAGGATTTGGACCTTGACTGAATCTGAAGAAATAAGAAAATAATGCACAATGTCACCATATAAGAAAGCTAGATCAAATCCTGATAGAATGAAACTCAACATATAAGAATGCATGGGTTAGAGAACTACATACAACTACTAATCTATCATAGATAATTTTCCTCGAGTCTTTAGTGTTAAAGACCCACTTTAAAGAGATGAATATCCAAGCATTCAATTTGCAGATGAAATGTATATGCAATCAGCCAAACCATTAAATTCAGCTTATAACCAAGCAAAAAAAAAACTCAATTTGCAAAGTTTGACACATCCAGCATTCAATTTGCAGATGAAATGTATAAGCAATCTAGGCTATTGTCACTGACGACGAAATGCAAAATCCAAAAGAACCTATTGAGAAAAAATAAAAGAAAAAGAATTGGTAGAAGTTAAAAACCAGCAATCACATCTCCATTTGCAAGCATGCCCCATCCACACTCCATCCATGCTATTGCCAATGACCACAAAATGTAGCATCCAAGAAGTGAACATAGTAAGGCACAATAAAAAGAACACCAGGTGAAAAGGCACACGTAGAAATTAAAAACTAGCAATCACAACTCCATTTGACAGCAAAATGGCAGCAATCAACATATATCACATCAATACCCCTTCCAAGGAATAGATGAAGTCTCTTGCCACAACACAATGCTACCCTTGTAAAGCATACCAGAGAGCTCCTTCAATGACTCCAAGCCCATCACAAAACTCAAATAAGACAACTAATCACATACATGGGCAAGATAAAGGCAAACTAAAATCTGAAATGGTTGTCTAGGGTTCATTTCAAATACCCAAACAAATATATTCTAATAAAACAATTAATTCAAACCCATATAGATTAGAACAACATACCTCAATCTCCAAATTCCTCCAATTGCTCAATCCCCCAGTAGAAACCCAAAACAATATAAGTGTTGCATATAGTTATGAAGATAAGAATGGGAGCACCTCCATCCTCAGAGCTCCAAAATTTCTTCAATCCCTTGGAGCCCCAACACAAACCCATAAAGGAATACTGTTCACATGCAATGACAATACCATGATAGAAAAATAATCAATCTAGAACCTACAATCGGCTGTATAATTTCAAATTCAAATAGAAAACCAAACTCATAAACACTAGGAAAACAACCAAAAGAAGAAAATTTTATTCAGAATGGCATAAAGATCAAAACAACCAAACTAAAACATAAGAGTCAACTAGGATGGCAAAGATACCTTCATCCAAACTTGGTATCAGTTGGCAATGGACCTACAACAACCAAAATGCATAAATATTAAAATAGCTTACCTGATAGCTCCAAATTCCTCCAATCACTTCAGGCTTTATCACAAACCTAAAACAAGAAGCCCAATGACATGCAGTGTAAAGAAAAAATTGGTCCAAAAACTACAAACGTGTCGTGGTTTTCGGTTGAAACAAAAGCCCAAAATAGTCTCCAAGACAACATAGAGGAGATAAGAAATAATCAATTCAAACTGCATTAAAGATAAGAGCAGCGTACTTAAAAGCTCCAAATCACATACAACACTCCTAGTCCTAACACAAAAATGAACAAGGACACCAATCACATTGAAAAGACAAACAATGACCTAAAACCTAAAATGACTTTCTAGGGTTTCGGTTGCCACAGAGATTCAACCTGTTGGCTCTAAGAAAACAACAACAAACAAATACATTTATCCATGCATAAAGGTAAGAACAGCATACCTCAGTCCTTAGAGCTCCAAAGTCCTCTTAGTAGATAACTGAAACAAAAGTACCAACCACATATAATGACAAGACTCCAAGAAACCCAAACACAAAATACAAGCAAAAACAACAATTGCATGCAGGGACAACGAAATTGATCTAAAACCAACAAAGACAATAGGGTATTAGATTCAAACAGAAATAAAAATTGATTGCCTCCAAGAACATATCAAGAAATTAAGAAAAAGTCAGAGTATGCCCAAGAAAAGATTAGAGTTGTGTACCTAAAAGCTCCAAATTCCTCCAATGACTCCAAGCCCTAGCTTAAAACCCAAACCAGAACACCAACCGCATACATGGACAACAAAAGTAAAAACGAAATTCTTTTTCTTAGAACAAGATCCAAACTATTTTAGGAACACAATCCTGATGTCTAATATGGCAGCACATCGACTAAACATCTCACCAAATGCTGAAAATTATTCAGATTAAGCTGCTAGTTCATCACCGACTTAAAAATATAAAATAGTCTTTGGAGGACCTTGTCGAAATCTTTATGTAGATAAAAATGGAAATTGCTTCAAAGAAAGTCAACGTACTAATCTAGCACATTATTTTTTATAAATGTTAAATCCACAACATCATCCAAGTCTAGAAGCAATGCGACTTGACAATTTTGCGAGACATGACTTTCAAAAAACCAATTGAAACTTTAATAGGACTCAAGGTCCTCTTCCTGACTGATGTATAAGCACTTAAGAACTACTATAGACCTAAAAAATGCAGAAAAAAAAAAGAATGTGGATCTAAACTAAATATTTGAAATGAAGTGCCAATCCCTAAGGAAGTGAAAGTTGTATAATGGAAGAACAAACTATAGAACGCACTTGAACTTCTAGTTCGAAATCCAAACCTATTCTCTCTAGGATTTAGCCTGCATATAGAGAGTTCATCAATATATAAAATCCAAACAAGCATCAATACAATAATTCCCATAGCTACAAAAGTTCTTTCCAACAATTAGAATGGTCAAATGTTCAAAATTAGATACCTTACGGTCAAAAAATCAGAAACTACTTACTACGGGAGCTTTGAATTCCTCCAAACAAACTAAAACCCTAGCAAGAGGCCAAACAGGACCACCAATCAATCACAGTTAGAAAGGCAAATAATTCAAGATCAAATACCTTATGGAAACTGCTTAGTACAAGAGCTCCAAATTCATCCAATCAATCTAACAATAGTTGCAAAATGTGCAACTAAAGACCACCTATCAAAGACTGAGAAGACAAAATCAAGCCATCAACTACACCAACCATAGAATTAACAGGAAAGAACAAAAACAATATCTTAAGAATGATCAGAAGAATGATGACCAACAAAAAGAATCCCATCCATAAACTTTCCAATCAATCCCAAACTGAAGAAAATTTGAATTACAAAAATCAAATCTGACCACGGACAAGGATCAAAACCTATCTTAGTAGGTAACCGAAACAAAAGTACCAACCACATATAATGACAAGGCTCCAAGTAACCCAAACACAAAATACAAGCGAAAACAACAATTGCACGCAGGGACAACAAAATTGATCTAAAACCAACAAAGACAATAGGGTATTAGATTCAAACAGAAATAAAAATTGATTGCCTCCAAGAACATATCAAGAAATTAAGAAAAAGTCAGAGTATGCCCAAGAAAAGATTAGAGTTGTGTACCTAAAAGCTCCAAATTCCTCCAATGACTCCAAGCCCTAGCTTAAAACCCAAACCAGAACACCAACCGCATACATGGACAACACAAGTAAACACGAAATTCATTTTCCCAGAACAAGATCCAAACTATTTTAGGAACACAATCCTGATGTCTAATATGGCAGCACATCGACTAAACATCTCACCAAATGCTGAAAATTATTCAGATTAAGCTGCTTACTCATCACCGACTTAAAAATGTAAAATAGTCTTTGGAGGACCTTGTTGAAATCTTTATGTTGATAAAAATGGAAAATGCTTCGAAGAAAGTCAACGTACTAATCTAGCACATTATTTTTTATAAATGTTAAATCCACAACATCATCCAAGTCTGGAAGCAATGCGATTTGACAATTTTGATAGACATGACTTTCAAAAATCCAATTGAAACTTTAATAGGACTCAAGGTCCTCTTCCTGACTGATGTATAAGCACTTAAGAACTACTATAGACCTAAAAAATGCAGAAAAAAAAAAAAGAATGTGGATCTAAACTAAATATTTGAAATTTAGTGGCAATCCCTAAGGAAGTGAAAGTTGTATAATGGAAGAACAAACTATAGAACGCACTTGAACTTCTAGTTCGAAATCCAAACCTATTCTCTCTAGGATTTAGCCTGCATATAGAGAGTTCATCAATATATAAAATCCAGACAAGCATCAATACAATAATTACCATAGCTACAAAAGATATTTCCAACAGTTAGAAAGGTCAAATGTTCAAAATTAGATACCGTACGGTCAAAAAGTTAGAAACTACTTACGACAGGAGCTTTAAATTCCTCCAAACAATCTAAAACCCTAGCAAGAGGCCAAACAGGACCACCAATCAAACACAGTTTGAAAGGCCAATAATTCAAGATCAAATACCTTATGGAAACTGCTTAGTACAAGAGCTCCAAATTCATCCAATCAATCTAACAATAGTAGCAACATGTGCAACAAAAGACCACCTATCAAAGACTGAGAAGACAAAATCAAGCCATCAACTACACCAACTACAGAATTAACAGCAAAGAACAAAAACAATATCTTAAGAAAGATCAGAAGAATAATGACCAACAAAAAGAATCCCATCCGTAAACTTTCCAATCAATCCCAAACTAAAGAAAATTTGAATTACAAAAATCAAATCTGACCACGGACAAGGATCAAACCTATCTTAGTAGGTAACCGAAACAAAAGTACCAACCACATATAATGACAAGGCTCCAAGAAACCCAAACACAAAATACAAGCGAAAACAACAATTGCATGCAGGGACAACGAAATTGATCTAAAACCAACAAAGACAATAGGGTATTAGATTCAAACAGAAATAAAAACTGATTGCCTCCAAGAACATATCAAGAAATTAAGAAAAAGTCAAGAGTATGCCCAAGAAAAGATTAGAGTTGTGTACCTAAAAGCTCCAAATTCCTCCAATGACTCCAAGCCCTAGCTTAAAACCCAAACCAGAACACCAACCGCATACATGGACAACACAAGTAAACACGAAATTCTTTTTCTTAGAACAAGATCCAAACTATTTTAGGAACACAATCCTGATGTCTAATATGGCAGCACATTGACTAAACATCTCACCAAATGCTGAAAATTATTCAGATTAAGCTGCTATTCATCACCGAGTTAAAAATAGAAAATAGTCTTTGGAGGACCTTGTTGAAATCTTTATGTAGATAAAAATGGAAAATGCTTCAAAGAAAGTCAACGTACTAATCTAGCACATTATTTTTTATAAATGTTAAATCCACAACATCATCCAAGTCTGGAAGCAATGCGACTTGACAATTTTGAGAGACATGACTTTCAAAAAACCAATTGAAACTTTAATAGGACTCAAGGTCCTCTTCCTGACTGATGTATAAGCACTTAAGAACTACTATAGACCTAAAAAATGCAGAAAAAAAAATAGAATGTGGATCTAAACTAAATATTTGAAATGAAGTGGCAATCCCTAAGGAAGTGAAAGTTGTATAATGGAAGAACAAACTATAGAACGCACTTGAACTTATAGTTCGAAATCCAAACCTATTCTCTCTAGGATTTAGCCTGCATATAGAGAGTTCATCAATATATAAAATCCAAACAAGCATCAATACAATAATTCCCATACCTACAAAAGTTCTTTCCAACAATTAGAAGGTCAAATGTTCACAATTAGATACCTTACGGTCAAAAAATCAGAAACTACTTACTACGGGAGCTTTGAATTCCTCCAAACAATCTAAAACCCTAGCAAGAGGCCAAACAGGACCACCAATCAAACACAGTTAGAAAGGCCAATAATTCAAGATCAAATACCTTATGGAAACTGCTTAGTACAAGAGCTCCAAATTCATCCAATCAATCTAACAATAGTAGCAAAATGTGCAACTAAAGACCACCTATCAAAGACTGAGAAGACAAAATCAAGCCATCAACTACACCAACCATAGAATTAACAGGAAAGAACAAAAACAATATCTTAAGAAAGCTCAGAAGAATGATGACCAACAAAATGAATCCCATCCATAAACTTTCCAATCAATCCCAAACTGAAGAAAATTTGAATTACAAAAATCAAATCTGACCACGGACAAGTATCAAACCCTATCTTAGTAGGTAATTGAAACAAAAGTACCAACCACATATAATGACAAAGCTCCAAGAAACCCAAACACAAAATACAAGCGAAAACAACAATTGCATGCAGGGACAACGAAATTTATCTAAAACCAACAAAGACAATAGGGTATTAGATTCAAACAGAAACAAAAACTGTTTGCCTCCAAGAACATATCAAGAAATTAAGAAAAAGTCAGAGTATGCCCAAGAAAAGATTAGAGTTGTGTACCTAAAAGCTCCAAATTCCTCCAATGACTCCAAGCCCTAGCTTAAAACCCAAACCAGAACACCAACCGCATACATGGACAACACAAGTAAACACGAAATTCTTTTTCTGAGAACAAGATCCAAACTATTTTAGGAACACAATCCTGATGTCTAATATGGCAGCACATCGACTAAACATCTCACCAAATGCTGAAAATTATTCAGATTAAGCTGCTAATTCATCACCGACTTAAAAATATAAAATAGTCTTTGGAGGACCTTGTTGAAATCTTTATGTAGATAAAAATGGAAAATGCTTCAAAGAAAGTCAACGCACTAATCTAGCACATTATTTTTTATAAATGTTAAATCCACAACATCATCCAAGTCTGGAAGCAATGCGACTTGACAATTTTGAGAGACATGACTTTCAGAAAACCAATTGAAACTTTAATAGGACTCAAGGTCCTCTTCCTGACTGATATATAAGCACTTAAGAACCACTATACACCTAAAAAATGCAGAAAAAAAAAAGAATCTGGATCTAAACTAAATATTTGAAATGAAGTGGCAATCCCTAAGGAAGTGAAAGTTGTATAATGGAAGAACAAACTATAGAACGCACTTGAACTTCTAGTTCGAAATCCAAACCTATTCTCTCTAGGATTTAGCCAGCATATAGAGAGTTCTTCAATATATAAAATCCAAACAAGCATCAATACAATAATTCCCATAGCTACAAAAGTTCTTTTCAACAATTAGAAAGGTCAAATGTTCAAAATTAGATACCTTACGGTCAAAAAATCAGAAACGACTTACTACGGGAGCTTTGAATTCCTCCAAACAATCTAAAACCCTAGCAAGAGGCCAAACAGGACCACCAATCAAACACAGTTAGAAAGGCCAATAATTCAAGATCAAATACCTTATGAAACTGGTTAGTACAATAGCTCCAAATTCATCCAATCAATCTAACAATAGTAGCAAAAGGTGCAACTAAAGACCACCTATCAAAGACTGAGAAGACAAAATCAAGCCATCAACTACACCAACCATAGAATTAACAGGAAAGAACAAAAACAATATCTTAAGAAAGATCAGAAGAATGATGACCAACAAAAAGAATCCCATCCATAAACTTTCCAATCAATCCCAAACTGAAGAAAATTTGAATTACAAAAATCAAATCTGACCACGGACAAGGATCAAAACCTATCTTAGTAGGTAATCGAAACAAAAGCACCAACCACATATAATGACAAGGCTCCGAGAAACCCAAACACAAAATACAAGCGAAAACAACAATTGCATGCAGGGACAACGAAATTGATCTAAAACCAACAAAGACAATAGGGTATTAGATTCAAACAGAAATAAAAACTGATTGCCTCAAAGATCATATCAAGAAATTAAGAAAAAGTCAGAGTATGCCCAAGAAAAATTAGAGTTGTGTACCTAAAAGCTCCGAATTCCTCCAATGAGTCCAAGCCCTAGCTTAAAACCCAAACCAGAACACCAACCGCATACATGGACAATAAAAGTAAAAACGAAATTCTTTTTCTTAGAACAAGATCCAAACTATTTTAGGAACACAATCCTGATGTCTAATATGGCAGCACATCGACTAAACATCTCACCAAATGTTGAAAATTATTCAGATTAAGCTGCTAATTCATCACCGACTTAAAAAAATAAAATAGTCTTTGGAGGACCTTGTTGGAATCTTTATGTAGATAAAAATGGAAAATGCTTCAAAGAAAGTCAACGTACTAATCTAGCACATTATTTTTTATAAATGTTAAATCCACAACATCATCCAAGTCTGGAAGCAATGCGACTTGACAATTTTGCGAGACATGACTTTCAAAAAACCAATTGAAACTTTAATAGGACTCAAGGTCCTCTTCCTGACTGATGTATAAGCACTTAAGAACAACTATAGGCCTAAAAATGCAGGGAAAAAAATAGAATGTGGATCTAAACTAAATATTTGAAATTAATTGACAATCCCTAAGGAAGTGAAAGTTGTATAATGGAAGAACAAACTATAGGACCCACTTGAACTTCTAGTTCGAAATCCAAACCTATTCTCCCTAGGATTTATCCTGCATATAGAGAGTTCATCAATATATAAAATCCAGACAAGCATCAATACAATAATTCCCATAGCTACAAAAGTTCTTTCCAACAGTTAGAAAGGTCAAATGTTCAAAATTAGATACCTTACGGTCAAAAAATCAGAAACTACTTACTACAGGAGCTTTAAATTCCTCCAAACAATCTAGAACCCTAGCAAGAGGCGAAACAGTACCAAAAATCAAACACAGTTTGAAAGGCCAATAATTCAAGATCAAATACCTTATGGAAATTGCTTAGTACAAGAGCTCCAAATTCATCCAATCAATCTAACAATAGTAGCAACATGTGCAACAAAAGACCACCTATCAAAGACTGAGAAGACAAAATCAAGCCATCAACTACACCAACGACAGAATTAACAGCAAAGAACAAAAACAATATCTTAAGAAAGATCAGAAGAATAATGACCAACAAAAAGAATCCCATCCATCAACTTTCCAATCAATCCCAAACTAAAGAAAATTTGAATTACAAAAATCAAATCTGACCACGGACAAGGATCAAACCTATCTTAGTAGGTAACCGAAACAAAAGTACCAACCACATATAATGACAAGGCTCCAAGAAACCCAAACACAAAATAAAAGCGAAAACAACAATTGCATGCAGGGACAACGAAATTGATCTAAAACCAACAAAGACAATAGGGTATTAGAATCAAATAGAAATAAAAACTGATTGCCTCCAAGAACATATCAAGAAATTATGAAAAAGTCAAAGTATGCCCAAGAAAAGATTAGAGTTTTGTACCTAAAAGCTCCAAATTCCTCCAATGACTCCAAGCCCTAGCTTAAAACCCAAACCAGAACACCAACCGCATACATGGACAACACAAGTAAACACGAAATTCTTTTTCTTAGAACAAGATCCAAACTATTTTGGGAACACAATCCTGATGTCTAATATGGCAGCACATCGACTAAACATCTCACCAAATGCTGAAAATTATTCAGATTAAGCTGCTAGTTCATCACGGACTTAAAAATATAAAATAGGCTTTGGAGGACCTTGTTGAAATCTTTACGTAGATAAAAATGGAAAATGCTTCAAAGAAAGTCAACGTACTAATCTAGCACATTATTTTTTATAAATGTTAAATCCACAACATCATCTATGTCTGGATGCAATGCGACTTCACAATTTTGAGAGACATGACTTTCAAAAAACCAATTGAAACTTTAATAGGACTCAAGGTCCTCTTCCTGACTGATGTATAAGCACTTAAGAACTACTATAGACCTAAAAATGCAGGGAAAAAAATAGAATGTGGATCTAAACTAAATATTTGAAATTAATTGGCAATCCCTAAGGAAGTGAAAGTTGTATAATGGAAGAACAAACTATAGGACCCACTTGAACTTCTAGTTCAAAATCCAAACCTATTCTCCCTAGGATTTATCCTGCATATAGAGAGTTCATCAATATATAAAATCCAGACAAGCATCAATACAATAATTCCCATAGATACAAAAGTTCTTTCCAACAATTAGAAAGGTCAAATGTTCAAAATTAGATACCTTACGGTCAAAAAATCAGAAACTACTTACTACAAGAGCTTTAAATTCCTCCAAACAATCTAAAACCCTAGCAAGAGGCCAAACAGGACCACCAATCATACACAGTTAGAAAGGCCAATAATTAAAGATCAAATACCTTCTGGAAACTGCTCAGTACAAGAGCTCCATTTTCATCCAGTCAATCTAACAATAGTGGCAACATGTGCAACTAAAGACCACCTATCAAAGACTGAGAAGACAAAATCAAGCCATCAACTACACCAACTATAGAATTAACAGCAAAGAACAAAAA
>RXID01015003.1:0-41250 GCA_005019695.1 Trichopus zeylanicus subsp. travancoricus
CGAGTAGTAGTAGTAGCGGTTATAGTAGAAGGATTAGTAGTAGAAGTAGTAGCAGCAATAGTAGTAGTACCTATTGCAGCGGTCGTAGTAGCAGTCGCAGTAGTAGTAGTAGTAGTAGTTGCAGTGGTAGTGATTGAAGCATAAGTAGTAGAAGTTGTAGTTGCAACAGTAGTAGTAGCAGTAGTAGTAGTAGTTGTAGTTGTAGTAATAGTAGTTGTAGCCACAGTAGTTGTAGCCACAGTAGTTGTAGGAGGAGTGGTTGCAGCAGTAACAGCAGTAGCGTTAGTAGTAGAAGGAGTTGCAGTAGAAGTAGAAGTAGTAGTAGTAGTAATAATAATAGTAGTAGTAGCAGTCGCACTAGCAGTAGTAGAAGCAGTAGTTGTAGTAGTAGTCGTAGAAGCATTAGCAACAACAGCTGTAGTAGTAGTTGTCGTATTGCTAGTGATAATAGGAGTATTATTAATAGTACTAGTAGTAGAAGTAGTAGTAGTACTTGTAGGACAAGCATTTGTAGTAGTTGCATTAGAAATAGTACAAGTAGTAGTATTAGAAGTAGTAATAGTAGTAGTAGTAGCAGTAATAATAGTACTATTAGTAGTAGTAGCTGTAGTAGTTGTAGCAGCCATAATAGTCGTAGTAATAGTAGTGGCTGCAGTAGTAATAGTAGTAGTACTAGTAGTAATAAAAGTGGTAGCTGCAGTAGCCGTAGTAGCTATTGTAGTAGTAGTAGTAGGTCGAGTAGCAGCAGTAGTAGCTATCGTAGCAGCAGTAGTAGCTGTCGTAGTAGTAGTAGTATCTACTGTAACAGTGGTAGTTGTTATTGTAGTAGTAACAGTAGCATTAGCAGCTGTAGGAGCAACAGCAGCAGCAGCAGTAGTAGTAGTAGAAGTAGCGAAAGTAGCAACAACAACAATAGTAGGAGGAGGCGTAGTTGTAGTACTAGTAGTAGCAGTAGTGTTGGTAGTAATAGTATTGATAGTTGCAGAAGTAGCAATAATAGTAGTACTAGTAGTAGTAGCCGTAGTGGTAGCTTCAGTAGTAGTTGTAGTAGTAGTCATAGTAGTTGCAGCAACAATAGTAGCAGTCGTAGTAGCAGTAGCAATAGTAATAATGGTAATAGTAGTAGAGGTAGTAGTTGTAGTTGTAGTAGTCGTAGCAGCTGCAACAGTAGTAGTAGTATAACTAGTAGTTGTAGTAGTAGTAGTAGTAGCAGTAGTAGTAGGAGAAGTTGTAGTAGTAGTAGTAGCAATAGCCGTATCAGTAGTAGTAGCAATAGCAGCAGTATATTCTTTCCAATAGAAGCAGCAGAGGCTGTAGTAGCTGTTGTAGTAGCAGTAGCAGTACTAGTTGTAGGATGAGTAGTAGGAGCAGTAGTAGTAGGAATAGCAGCAACAATAGTAGTTGTTATATTAGTAGTTGCAATAGTGGTAGTCACAGCAGAAGCAGCAGCAACAGGAATAGTAGTAATATCTATAGTAGTTTTAGTAGTAGTAGTAGCCACATTAGTGGTAGAAGTAGAAGTAGTAGTAGTAGTTACAGCAAAAGTAGTAGTAGTAGTTGCAGCAAAAGTAGTAGCAGTAGTAGTAGTGGTTATAGTAGTACTAGTACAATAGCAGTAGCAACAATAGTAGTAGTACTAGTAATATTAATTGTTGTAGTAGTAGCAGTAGTAGTACTCGCAGTAGTAGCGGTAGTGGTAGTAGTAGCAGTAGTAATAGTAGAAGTAGCAGTAGTAGCAGCAGTTGTTATAGCAACAATAGTAGCAATAATTTTTGTAGTAGCAGTAGCCATAGGAGCAATAGTAGCAGTAGTTGAAGCAATATATTCAATAGTAGCAAGAGCAGTAGTAGTATTAGTTCCAGTAGAAGTAGTAGTCGTAGTAGTAGTAGTAGTAGTAGTAGTAGCAGCAGCAGCAGCAGCAGCAGTAGTAGTACTACTACTACTACTACTACTATTAGTAGTAGTTGTTGTTGTATAAGTAAAATTATTAGTGGTAGAAGCCGCAGCAGCAAAAATAGTAATAGTAGTAGTAACACTAGCAGCAGCAGTAGTAGTAGTAGTAGCAGCAACAACAACATCAGTAGTAGTAGTACTGATAGTTATTATTGTAGTAGTAGTAGTAGACATGGTATTAGTAGTAGCCGTCATAGTACTAGTTGTATCAATAATATTAGTTGTTGTTGCAGTAGTGGTAGTAGTAGTAGTAGTAGTAGTAGTAGTAGTAGTAGTAGCAGCAGCAATTATAGTAATAGTAGCAGAAGCCGTCATAGAGGTAGCAGTAGTAGCCGTTGTAGAAGTAGTAGTAGTAGTAGCACCGATAACAGCAGTAGCATTAGGAGTAGAAGTAGTAATAGTAGTAGTAGTAATAATAGCGGGAGCAGTAGTAGTAGTAGTAGCACCCGTTATAGCAGTAGTTGCAGTAGTTATTGTTATTGTTGTAGTAGTAGTATTTAGCAGAAGTACTGCTAGTAGCAGTTGCAGTTATAGTAATAGAAGTTTAGGTAGTAGCAATAGCAACTATTGTTGTCATAGCATTAGTAGCAATAGTACTAAGAGTAGCAGCAGTTGTAGCAATAGTAGAAGTTGTACAAATAGTAGAATTAGTAGCATCTGCAGTGGTAGGAGCTGGAGTAGTAGCAGTAGTAAAAGTAGTACTAGTAGTAGCAAAAGTTGTAGATTCAGTGGTTGTAGGAGAAGTAGTGGAAGTAGTAATAGTAGTAGTAGGAGTAGTAGTAGAAGTAGTTGAAGTAGTAGTAGTAGCAGTAGTAGTAGGAGTAGTAGCAACAGTAATAGTTGTTACAGTGGTATTATTAGTAGTAGCAGCAACAACATTAGTAGCAGCAATAGAAGGAGTAGTAATTGACGTAATTGTAGTTGTAATAGTTGTATTAGTAATAGTAATAGTTGTATTAGCAATAGCAGTAGTAGTAGCAGCAGCAGCAGCAGCAGTAGTAGTAGTTGCTATTGTAGAACTAGTAGTTGCTGTTGTAGAGGTAATCGTAGAAGTAGTAGTAGCAGGAGTTGTAATAGTAGTTGTCATAGTAGGAGTAGTAGCTATTGTAGTAGTAGTGGTAGTAGCAGTAGTAGTAGTTGTAGTAGTAGCAATATTAGTAGTATTGGTATTAGTAGTACTACTAGTAGTAGTAGTAGTAGTAGTAGCATGCGTAGTAGTTGTTGTTGTTATTGTAGTAGTAGTTGCAGTAGTGGCAGTACTACGATAGAACATTGAGGTAAGTTGATTGTCAACAAGTTATTGAGTCAAGACAAGGCAGTGCTAGGTCGTACGTACGCGTTGTATTAGTGGGTCGCTTCCGCAGCAAGCGATCTCGTCGTAGGAGTCGTACGTGTCGATGGTCGACCGTTGGACAGTCGTCGGAGTAGGACGGCAGTGGTCGTCGTACGTAGTTGATGGCAGTCAGCACGTGTAAGTCGTCAACAGCACGTCAGTCGTACGTGCGTCGCCGCCGCCCCGCCGCCGCCTCCGCCAAGCAGTAGTAGTAGGAAGGAGGAGGCGGAGGGGCACAGTTTGTAAGAATGTAATAGTAGTAGTAATAGTCTTCTTAGAGAGAATAGTGGTAGTCCCCATCGGACTCGTGTAGTCAGTGTTCGTCAATCATCAGTATGATGGTTGTCCAGCCAGTAGTCGTAGGTTGTTGCCGGTAGTGGTAAGTCGATCCTACCTCACTAATTACTCCGTCGCTGTTGATCACTCAGTACGATCGTCGGTCGTTCCTCGTGTCCACGTAGCCTGCGTGTTCGGCGTCGTAGTCGTACTCGAGTTATGTGGTCAAACACCCTCGCCCTCGAAGCTACGCGCTGTATCGTCTCTTTTTCGCCGATCCTGTCGTCCGTCACGGATCGTATGTGTGGCGTCCCTAGGCTCGGCGTCGTCGGTACGCATCGATCGTAACAGTTTTGTTGTTGAATAGAGTAGCAGTCAGTAGTACGAGTAGTTGTAATCGTAATAGTAATTGTATTAGTAGTAGCACTAGTAGTAGCGGAAGTAATAGTGGTCGTAGTAGTAGTAGGAGTCGTAGTAGTAGTACTAGGAGCAGTAGTAGGAGTTGCAGTAGAAGTTGTAGTAGCAGCAATAGTAGTAGTAGTACTAGGAGGAGTAGTAATACTAGGAGTAGTAGAAGTAGTAGGGGTAGTAGCAGTATTAGTGGTAATAATTGTAGTATTCGGAATAATAGTAGTTATTGAGTAGTAGTAATGGTAGTAATAATAGCAGTAGTAAAAGTAGTAGTAGTAGTAGCAGTAGTAGTAGTAATAGTAGTAGTAGTAGTAGTAGTAGTAGTAGTAGTAGAAATAGTACCAGCAGCAGCAACAGTTGTAGTAGTAGCAGCAGCGGTGCAGTAGTACTTTTAGGAGTAGTAGAAGAAGTTGTTGTTGTCGTCGCAAAAGTAGTAGTAGTAATACTCATAGTAATAGTAGTAGTGGTCGGTGTAGTAGTACTAGTTTTAGTAGTTGCAAGAGCAGCAATAGCAGTAGTAGTTGTAAGAGCATCAGTAGTAGTACCCGTGGAGGTAGCAGTAGTCGCAGCAACTGTAGTTATAGTACTACTAGTAGTTGCGGCATCAATAGCAGAAGTATTAGTGCTGTAGTAGTGGTAGTAGTCATTGTAGTAGAAGTAGTAGAAATAATAGTAGCAGCAGTAGAATTTGTTGTAGCTGTAGTTGTAGTAGTAGAAGAAAAAGTACCAGAAGTAGTAGCCATAGCAACAAAAGTTATAGTAGTAGTTGTAGCAGAAGTAATAGCAATTATAGTAGTAGTAGTAGTAGCAATAGCAGTAGTAGTTGTAGCAGTAGTCACAGTCGTAGTAGTGGCAGCAGTAGCTGTAGAGGTAGCAGAAGTTGTAGTCATTGTAGTAGTAGTAGCAGTAGTAATAATAGTAGTAGCAATAGTAGCAGTACTATTAGCAGAAGTAGTAGCATCAGTTACAATACTAGTCGTAGTAGTCCTAGTTGCATAAATAGTAGCAGCTGCAGTAGTAGTAGTAGTAGTTGCAATAGTAGTAGCCACTGTAGCAGTAGTTGTAGTAGCCGCAGTAGCAGTATGAGTAGAAGTAGTAGTAGTTAATGTAGTAGCAGCAGTAGTAGTAGTAGAAATGGTAGTAGCAGCAGCAATAGTAGTGGTTGCAGTAGCATTAGTATTTGTAGCAGTAGTAGCAAAAGTAGCAGTTGCAGAAGTTGTTGGTTTTGTAGTAGTGCCAGTAGAAGTATTAGTATTGGCGATAGTAGTAGCAGCGGTAGCAGTAGTAGTAGTAGTACTGATCGTAGTAGAAGGAGTATTCACAGTAGTAGTAGGAGGGGTAGTAGTAATAGCAGTAGTAAAAGTTGCAGTGGTAGTAGTGTTGGTCGCAGTAGTAAGTGTAGCAGTGGTAGTAGTAGTTGTAGCAGTAGCAGCATTAGTAGCAGTTGTAGCCATAATAGTAGTAGTAGTAGTAGCATCAGCAATAGTGGTAATAGTAATAGTAATAGTTGTAGTAGCAGTAGCAGTAGTAGTAGTAGTAGTAATAATAGTCGTAGTAGTAGTTGCAGTTATGGTACTAGTAGGTGCAGTAGTAGTAGTAGTTGCAGTTATGGAATTAGTAGGTGCAGTAGTAGTAGTAGTACTTATAGTAGTAGTAGGAGTAGTAATAGTAGTTATCGTAGTAGTAGTAGTAGTAGAAGTAGTAGTTGTAGTAGGTGTAGATGTAGTAGCAGTAGTAATAGTAGTATATCGTGGTGGCAGAGTTGTACCTTTAAGTATGCGTATGCAAGGGTTACTAGTAAGCAGCACAGTAGCAGTAGTTGTAATAGTCACGGTAGTAGTAGTAGCAAAGTAGTAGTGTGTAGGAGTAGTTGTGCTAGTAATAGTAGGAGTAGTAGTAGTAGTAGTTGTTGTTGTTGTTGTTGTTGTTGTAGTACTGGAAGTTGCTGCAGTAGTAGTAGTAGAAGTAGCAGTAGTAGTTTTAGTTATTGTAGTAGTAGTAGGAGTAGTACTTGTTGTAGTATTAGTAGCTGTAGTAGCAGTTGCAGTAGTAGTAGTAGTTATAGTAGTAGTTGGAGTATTAGTAGCAGTCGTAGGAGTAATAGTAGTAGTATGAGTAGCAGTATTTGCAATAGGAAGTACTAGTATTGGTAGTAGTAGTAGTATTATTATTGGTACTAGTAATAGTGTTAGTTGAAGGATTAGTAGTAGTTGAAGTAGTGTAGTAGTAGTAGCAGTAGTAATAGGAGTTGCAGTCATAGAAGTAGTAGTTGATGGACTAGTGGTTGTCGCAATAGTAGTAGTGGAAGTAGTAGTTGCAATAGTACGAGTAGCAGCAGCAACAGTAGCAGCAGAAGTAGTAGTAGTAGTAGTGGTAGTAGTAGTAGTAGTAGTAGTAGTAGTAGTAGTCATTTTAACAATAGCAGTAGTTGTTGTAGTAGTAGTAGTAGTAATAGTGCTAATAGCTTTAGTAGTAGTAGTAGAAGTTGTAGTAGTAGTAATAGTAGTACGAACAGTAGTGGTTGTTGTAGTATTAGTAATATTAGTAGTAGGAGTGGTAGTTGTAATACGAGTAGTAGTAGTAGTAGTAGTAGTAGTAGTAGTATTAGTAGTAGTTGTTGTAGTGGTAGTAGTAGTTGTAGTCACAAAAGTAGTAGTAGTAACAGTGGTAGTGGCAGTAGTAGTTGTACTAGTAGTAGAAGCAGCAATTGTAGTAGCAGAAGCAGTAATCGGGGTTGTAGAAGTAGCCCTATAAGTAGCAGCAGCAGCAGCAGCAGCAGTAGTTGTAATAGCTAAAGCAATAGTAATAGTAGTAGCAACTGCAATGGCCGCATTAGTAGCAACAGTAGTAGTAGCATTAGTAGTAGCAACAGTAGTAGTTGTTGTTGTAAGTGCAGCAGCAGTATTAGTCACCGTAGTAGTAGCAATAGTCGCTGCAATTATAGTTGTCGTAGAACAAGAAGCAATGCCAACAGCAGTAGTAGCAGTAGTATTGTAGTTGCAGTAGTAGTAGTAGTAGCCGTAATAGCTGTAGTAGTAGAAGTAATAGCACAACTAGCAGTCGCCCTTGTCGACATAGTAATAGTAGTTGGGGTAGTAGTAGTACAAATAGTCACAATAGTAGTTGCAATAGTAGTAGTTGCAGTAAGAGTAGGCGTAGCGGCAGAAGTTGTTGCTGTTGTAGTAGTAGCTGTAGTGGTAGCCGTTGTAGTAGTAGCAGTAGTTGTAGTAGCAATAGTCGTAGTAGTAGTAGCAATAGTTGCAGTACTAGTAGTAGAAGTTGTAGTAGTAGTAGTAGCAATAGTTGTAGTAGTAGTAGCAGTACTGGCAAAAGTAGTAATCGCAGCAATTGCAGTAGCATTAGTAGTAGTAGTTGTAGTACTAGTAGTAGTAGTAGTAGTAGTAGTAGTAGTAGCAGTAATAGCAGTAGCAGAAGTAGTACTAGAGATAGTTGTTGTAGTAGTTGTTGCAATAGTCACAATTGTAGTCGTAGCGATAGTAGTATTAGTAGTTGTAGCTAAAAGAGTAGTAGAAGTCGTGGCTGTCATTGTAGTTGTAGTAGCAGTAGCAGTAGTAGCCTGTAGTAGTAGTAGTAGTATTAGTAGCAGTCCTAGTAGTAGTAGTTGATGTAATAGTAGTGGTAGTAGTAGGAATAGTTGTAGTAGTAATAGTAGTAGTAGTAGTTGTCGTAGTAGCAGCAGTAGTAGTAGGACTAGTAGTAGTAGTAGTAATAATAGTAGTTGTAGCAGCAGTATTAGTAGCAGCAGCACCATTAGTCGGAGTAGTAGTAGTAGTTGTATCAACTGTAATACTAGTTGGAGTAGTAGTTGTAGTAAGATTAGTAGTAGTAGTAGTAGTTGAATTAGTTGTACTTGCAACAGTTTTAGTGGTCATAACAATAGTAGAAGTAGTAGTAGTAGTAGCAGTTGTAGCAGCCACTACAATAGTGGTAGTTATGTAGTAGTAGTAGTAGTTGTTGTAGTAGCAGCAGTAGTAGCAATAGCAATAGTGGCAACAACAGCATTAGTAGTATTGTAGTAGTAGGAGTAGTTGTAGTAGTAGCAGTAGCAGTAGTAGTGGTAGTAGTAACAGCAATTGTAGTAGTAATAGCAGTAGCAGTAGTAGAACTAGTAGTAGCAGAAGTATTAGTAATAGTAGTTGTAGTAGTAGGTGTAGTAGTAGCAACAGTAATACCAATAGTAGGAACAGTAGTTGTAGTAGCAACAGAAGTAGCCAAAGTAGGAGTAATAGCAGTAGTATTAGTAGTATTAGGAGCAGTAGTAGTAGTAAAAATAGTAGTCGCCAGAGCAGCAGAAGTAGTAGTAGTAGTAATAGTGGTACTATTAACCATAATAGTAGTAGCCATAGTAGTTATTGTAGTAGCAGTAGTTGTAGTAGGAGAAGCAGTAGCAGTAGTGGTAGTAATATGATATGTTGTAGTAGTTATTGTAGCTGTAGTAGTAGTACTAGCAATTGTAATAGCACTAGAAGCAAAAATTGTAGTAGTAGGAGTGGCCGCAACAGTAGTAGTGGTAGCAGAACTAGTAGTAGTCGAAAAAGCAGAGGAGTAGCAATATTAGTTGTAGTAGTCGTAGTAGAAGAAGTAGAAGAATTAGTAGTATTAGTAGCAGTAGTAGCTATAGTAGTAGTTGTTGTAGTAGTAGTAGTAGTAGTAGTAAGATTAGTAGATGTAGTAGTGATAGTAATAGCAATAGGAGGCATTGAAGTAGTGGTAGCCGTGGAAGCGGTAGTAGCGGTAGTAGCCAAAATTGCAGCATTAGTAATAACTATCGTAGCAGTAGTTGCAATAATGGTCAAACAAGTAGTAGTAGTAATAATAATAGCAATAGAAGTTGTAGTTGTAGTAGTAGCTATAGTAATTGTAATAGTTTTAATACTAGTAGTAGATGTAGTAGTAATAACAGCAGTTGTATTAGTAGGAGTAGCAGTATTTGTACTAGTAGAAGTAGTAGCAGTAGTAACAAAAGTAGCCAAAGTAGTAGTAGTAGCTGTTGTATTAGTAGTATTAGTAGCAGTAGTAGTAGTAGTGATAGTAGTAGCGGCAGCAGCAGTAGTAAAAGTAGTAGTAGTAGTTATTGTTGTTGTTGTACTAATAATTATTCTAGTAGTCATAGGAATAATTGTAGTAGCAGTAGCAGAAGAAGTAGTAGTAGTAGTACCAGCTGTAGCAATAGTAGTAGTGGTAGTAGTAGTAGCAGTAGCAATAATACTGGCAATTGTAGCCGTAGTAGCGAAAGTAGTAGTAGTAGCCATAGTAGCATAAGTAGTAGTAGTAGCAGTTGTAGCAATAGTAGCAATAGCAGTATTCAGAGCAATATTAGTAGTTGTAGATATAGTAGTAGTAGTGGTGGTGGTGGCAGTGGTTGTAGTACCAGTCATAGAAGTAGTAGTAATTGTAGTAGTAGTAGCGAAAGTAGTAGTAGTAGCTGTTATGGTAATAGCAGTAGTGATAAAAGTAGTATTAGTAGTATTCGTAGTATAAGGAGAAGTAGTAGTGGTACTAGTAACTGTAATATCAGTAGCAGCAGCAGCAGCAGTAGTAGTAGTAGTTGTAGAAGGAAAAGTAGTAGCAGCAATTATAGTAATATGATAATTTATAGTAGTAGTAGTAGCAATAGAAGTAGTACTAGCAATAGTAATTGCAATAGTAGCTGCAACAGTAGCATTGGTAGCGCATGGAGTTGTAGTACAAAAAGTTATATGAGTAGTAGTAGCAGTAGTAGTAGTTGTAGGAGTAGTAGTATTCGTAGTTGTAGCAACAGTAGTAGCTGTAGTAGTAGTGATTGTAGTTGTAAGAGTAGTTGTTGTTGTAGTAGTAGTAAGATTAGTAGATGCAGTAGTAATAGTAGTAGCAGTAGTAGCCGTTGAAGCAGTCGTAGTAGTGGTAGCAGTAGTAGCAGTAGTAGCCATACTTGCAGCATTAGTAGTAGCTATCGTAGGAGTAGCAGCTGTAATAGTAGTAGTAGTAGTAGTAATGGCAATAATAGTCGCAAAAGAAGTAGTAGTAGTAGAGCTGTAGTAATTGTAGTAGTTATAATACTAGTAGCAAAAGTAGTAGTAATAGTAGCGTTAGTATTAGTAAGAGTAGCAGTAGTTGTAGTAGTAGAAGTAGTAGCAGTTGTATTAGAAATAGCCTTAGTAGTAGTAATAGTAGTAGCAGTAAAAGTAGTAATAGTAGGAGCACCAGTAGAAGTAGAAGTAGGAGTAGTAGTAATAATGATTGTAGTAGTCGTAGTAGTAGTAATACTAGTAGTAGTAGTTGTTGTAGTAGTAGTAGTAATAGTAACAACAATTGTAGTAATCGTAGGAGTAATAGTAGTAGTAGTAGTAGTAGAAGTAGAAGTAGTAGTAGTAGTAGTAGCAGCAGTAGCAGCCGTAGTAGCAGCTATTGTAATAGTAGTAGCAGTAGAAGGAGCAGGAGTAGTATTACTAGTTGCAGATATAGTTGTAGCAGTAGTTGTAGTGGTAGTAGTTGTAGTGCCAGTAGTAGAAGTAGTAAATGTAATAGTAGAAGTTGTAGTAGTAGTTGCAGTAGCAGTAATAGCAATAGTTATAAAAGTAGTATTAGCAGAATTAGTAGTATTAGGAGAAGTTGTAGCAGTACCAGTCATTGTAATAATAGTAGCATTTGTTGTAGTAATAGCAACAGTAGTTGTTGCAGAAGTAGTAGCAGTAGTTGTAGTGAAATTATAAGTAGTAGTAGTAGCAGTAGTGGTAGCAGAAGTAGTAGTAGTAATAGTAGCAGTTGTAGTAGTAGTAGTATTAGTAGCAGTAGTAGCAGAGTAGTAAAAGTAGAAGTAGTAGAATAAGTACTATTAGTAGCCGCAGTAGGAGTAGTAGTAGTAGCGGTTGTAGTAGAAATAGCAGTAGTAGTAGCTAAAGTAGTAGTAGTAGTAGTTGTAGCAGCAAAAGTAGTAGTAGTAGTAGTAGCAGTATTAGTAGTAGTAGTAGTACCAGCAGCAGCAGTAGAAGCAGTATAGCAACAGTAGCAACAGAAGTTGTAGTAGTAGTCACAGTCATAGTAGAAGTAATAGCAGCAGTAGTATTATCAAAAGTTGCAGCAGCAGTTGTAGCAGTAGTAGTAGCTGTAGTAGTAGTAGTAGTGGTAGTAGTCATTGTTGTAATAATAGTAGTAGTAGTTGTAGTAGTAGTAGTAGTAGTGCCAGTAGTAATAGTGATTGCAATTAGAGTAGTAGGAGTAGTAGTTTGAGTAGTATTAGTTGGAGTAGTGGTGGCAAAAGTAGCAGTGGGATAAGAAGTAGTAGTGGTGGTAGAAGTAGTTGTAGCAGGAATTGTAGTTGTAGTAGTAATAGTAGTAATAGTTGTAGCAGCAACAACAGCAGCAGCAGTAATGGTACTAGCATCAACAATAGCTATAGTTGTAGCTATAGTAGCAGTAGTAGTAATAGTAGCAATAGTAGTAGTAGTGGTCGTAGTGCAAGCAATAGTAGCAAGAATAGTAGTAGTAGTCGTAGTAGTAGTAGTAGAAGTAACCGTAGTATTAGTTGTAGTAGCGGTAGTAGTAGTAGTTGTGGTAGTATTTGTAGCTTTGGTAGTTGGGGTAGTAGTAGTAGTCCTAGTAGTAGTAGTAGCTGTAGCAGCAGTAGTTTTTGTAGGAGAACTAGTAGTAGAAGCAATAGTTGTTGACGTAGTGATAGTTATAGTACTCATAGCAGTAGTAGTAGCTGTTGTAGTAGTAGCAATAGTGATAGACATTGTGGTAGCTGCAGTACTTGTGGAAGTAGTCGTCGAGGTAGTAGTAGTAGCAATAGTGGTATCAGCAGCAGCAGTAGCAATAAGAAAAGTATTAGTAGTAGCAGTCAGAGAAGCAACAACAATAGTAGCAGTATTAGTAGTAATAGTGGTAGTAGTAGCAGTATCCGAAGAAGGTATAGTAGTAGTAGTAGTAGCAGCAGCAGCAGCAGTAGTAGTAGTAGCAGTAGTAGTACTTGGAGCAGTGGTACTGGAAGTTGTAGTAGCTATACTAGTAGTAGTAGTATTAGTAGTAGTAGTAGTTGTTGTTGTTGTTGTTGTTGTTGTTGTTGTCATTGTTGTTGGCATTGTAGCAGTAGTGGTAGAAGTACGAGTTGAAGTAGGAGTGATAGTAGCAGTTGGAGTTGAAGTAGGAGGAGTAGTAGTTGTATTAGTAGTAGTTGTAGCCACAATAGTAGTATTAGGAGTACTAGTAGTCATTGCATTAGTTGTAGCAATTGTACTAGTAGTAGAAGAAGAAGTAGTAGTAGCAGTAGTAGTAGCTAAAGTAGCAGTAGCAGAAGTAGTAACAATAGGAGAAGTAGTAGTAATAGTAGTAGTAGTAATAGTAGTAGTAGTAGTAGTAGTAGTAGTAGTAGTAGTAGTAGTAGTAGTAGTACTCATAGTAGTAGTAGTAACTTTAGTAGTAGCAATAGTAGTAGTAGTAGGAGTAACATTAGTAGTAGTAGTAGTAGTACTAGTACTAGTACTAGTAGTAGTAGTAGTAGTAGTAGTAGCAGCAGCAGCAGTAGTAGTAGTAGTAGTAGTAGTAGTAGTAATTGTAGTAGTAGTAGTCATATTAGTAGTAGTAGTAGTAGTTATTGTTGTTGTAGTTTTAGTAGGAGTAGTAGTGGTAGTAGTTGTAGTATTTGTTTTAGTAGTAGTAGTAATGGTAGTAGTAGTAGTTGTAGTAGAAGTAGTAATAGTAGTAGTAGTAGTAGTAGTAATACTAGTAGTAGCAGCAGTATTAGTAGTGACAACACCATTACTCGGAGGAGCAGTAGCAGTAGTATCAACAGTAATACTAGTTGGAGTAGTAGTTGTAGTAGTAGTAGGAGGAGGAGTAGTAGTAGTAGTAGAATTAGTTATACCTGCATTAGTTCTAGTGGTCATAGTAGTTATGGAAGTAGTAGCAGAAGTAGCGTCAATTGTTGTAGGACTAGCAGTTGTAGCGGCAATAGCAATAGTAGTAGTTGTGTAGTAGTAGTTGTTGTTGTTGTAGCAGCAATAGTAGCAGTAGTAATAGTGGCAACAACAATATTAGTAGTAGTGTAGTAGTAGGAGTAGTTGTTGTGGTGGCAGTAGTAGCAACAGAGGTTGTAGTAACAGCAACAATAGTTGTAGTAGCAACAGTAGTAGTTGAAGTTTAGTAGCAGAAGCATTAATAGTAGCAGTAGGAGGAGGAGGAGTAGTAGTAATAGAATCAATAGTAGCAGTAATACCAATGGGAGTAGCAGTAGTAGTAATAATAGAAGTAGCCAAAGTTGGAGCAGTAGTTGTAGTACTAGTAGTATTAGTAGCAATAGTAGTAGTAATAATAGTAGTAGTAGTAGCAGCAGCAATAGTAGTAGTAGTAGTAGTAATTATTGTAATAGTTGTAGGAGCAATAGCAGCAGTAGCAACAGTAGTCGTAGTAGTAGTAGTAGCAGCAGCTATAACAGTAGCAGTTGTAGCAATAACAGTAGTAGTAGTAATAATACTTGCAGTAGTAGCAATAGCAGCAGATTTAGTAGTAGTAGCAATTTTAGCAACAGCAGTAGTAGTAGTAGCTGGAGTAGTAGTAGTTGTTGTTATAGAAATAGTAGTAGCTGTAGTGCTAGTGGTAGTAGTAGTGGTAGCAGTTGTAGTAATAGTAGTAGTAATAAAAGTCATATTTGTAGTATTGGTAGTATTAGGAGAAGTACCAGTGGTACCGGTAACCGTAATAGGTTTAGCAGTAGTAGTTATTATTGTAGGAGAAGTAGTAGCAGTTGTTGTAGTAATATGAAAGGTTGTAGTAGTAGTAATCACAGTAGTAGCAAAAATTATAGCAGTAGTTGTGACAGCAATATTAGTAGTCATAACAGAACTAGTAGTAGTTGGAAAAGTAGTAGTAGCAGTAGTACTACTAGTAATAGTCGTAGTAGTAGAAGTAGAAGTATTAGTAGTAGTAGTAGTAGTTGTTGTTGTTGTTGTTGTAGAAGAAGTAGCTGTAGCAGTAGTAGTAGAAGTAGAAGTAGTAGTACTAGTAAGATTAGTAGATGTAGTAGTGATAGTAGTAGTTGTAGCAGCCATGGAATCAGTGGTAGTAGTAGTAACCAAAATTGCAGCATTAGTCATAGTTTTTGAACCAATAGTAGCAGTAATAGTTGAAGAAGTAGTAGTAGTAGTACTAATAGCAATAGAAGAAGTTGTTGTAGTAGTAGCTGCAGTAGTTGTTGAAGTGATAGTAGTAGTTGTAGTATTAGTGTAGTTGTAGTAGTAGTAGTACTAGTGGTTGTAGGAGAACTAGTAGTTGTAGTTGGAGTAGTAGTAGCAGTAGTAGTAGTAGTAGTGGTAGTAGTAGCAGTTGCAAAAAGTCATCGTAGGTGTAGGAGTAGTTATTGTAATAGTGATTGTAGTAGTAATGGTTGTACTAGTAGTAGTAATAGTAGAAATAGTAGTAGTGGTAGTAGCAGCTGTAGTTGTAGTAGTAGTAGTATAATTAGTAGTTAAAGTAGCACTAGCAATAGCAGAAGTAGTGGTAGTAGTATGCATAGTAGTACTAGTAGCAGGAGTAGTAGTGGTAGTAGCAGTAGATGTTGTAGTACTAGCAATGGTAGTAGTAGAAGTAGCAGTACTAGTAGTATTAATAGTTGTAGTTGCAGTGGTAGTTGTAGCAGAAGTAGCACGAGTAACAGTAGTAGCAATTGTAGAAAGAGTTGTAGTAGTAGTAGTACCCGTTGTGGCAGTAATAGCAGTTGTAGAAGGAGTTATAGTAGTAGTAGCAATAATAGTAGTAGTAGTAGTCGTTGTAGTACAAGTAGCGGTAGTAGTTGTAGTAATAGCAGTTGAAGTTGTAACAGTAGGAGCAGTTATTATCGTAGTAGAAGTATTTGAAGCATTAGCAATAAGAGCAGTGATAGTTGTAGCAATTGTAGAAGAAGCAACAACAGCAGTTGTAGTAGTAGTAGTAGAAGTAGTCGAGTAGCATTGGCAGTAGCAGAAGTTGTCGTTGTTGTACTAGTAGTACTAGTAGTAGTAGGAGATGTAGTGGCAGTCGTATCAGTAGCAGTGGTAGTAGGAGTAGTAGTTGTTATAGTGGTAGCAGTAGTAGTAGTTGTTGTTGTGGTAATAGAGTCTGTTATAGTAGTTGCAGTAGTTGCAGTAGTAGTAGTTGTAGTAATAGTAGAATTAGTAGTGGTGGGAGTAGATGTAGTATAGTAGTAGTAGGAGTAGTAGTAGTAGCAATATTAGTAGTTGTAGTTGGAGAATTTGTAGTAATTGTAGTAGTTGTAGTAATAGTTATAGTAGTAGGAGTAATAATTGTAGCATTAAGAGTAGTTATTGTAGTCGTAGGAGTAGTAGTGGTATTAGTAGTAGTAGTATTAGTAGTAGTAATAGTAATAGTTGGAGTTCTAGTAGTAGTAGTAGCAATGGTAGTAGTTCTAGGAGTACTTGGAGTACTAGTAGTAATAGTAGTAGTAGTAAAAGTAGCAGTAGCAGCAGTAGTAGTAGTAGCAACAACAGTAGAAGTAGAAGTAGTTGTTCTAGTAATAGTAGTAGTAGTTGCAGTAGTAATAGCATCAGTAACATAGTACTAGTAGTAGAAGCACTAGTAGTAGTAGTACTAGCAGTAGTAGCTATTGTTGTTGTTGTATTTGCAATAGTCATAGTAGTAGTACTAGTAGTAGTAGTTGTTGTAGAAGTAGCAGTAGTAGTAACAGTAGTCGTAGTAGTAGTAGTAGTAGTAGTAGTAGTAGTAGTAGTAGTAGCAGAAGTAAGCGTAGTTGCAGCAGTATTACTAGTCATTGTATTTGTAGTAGTAGTGTAGTAATAGGAGTAGTAGTGTAGTAGTAGAGGTAGCAATAGGAGTGGCAGTAGTAGTAGTAATAGCAATCAGACTAATAGTAGTAGAAGTAGTAGAAGTAGTAGTAGTGGTAGCTGTAGTAGTAGGCGTAGTAGTCGCAGTAGGAGGAGTTGTAGCAATAGGAGCCGTAGTAGTACTCAGAATAGTAGTAGTAGTAGTAGCAGTAATAGTAGCAGCAGTAGTAGTAGTAGTAGTAGTAGTAGTAGTAGTAGTAGAAGTAGTACCTATAGTAGAAGTTGTAGTAGTCATAGTAGTAGTAGCTGTAATAGTTATTGTTGTTGTTGTTGCAGCAGTAGTAGTAGTAGTAGTCAGAGCAATACCTGTTGTAATAGTAGCCGCAGTATTTGTAGCAGAAGTAGTAGTTGTAGTACTAGTAGTTGTTGTTGTACTAGTAGTACTAGTAGGAGTATTGGTTGTAGTAGAAGTAGTCGTAGTAGTAGTAGTAAAAGTAGTTGTAATATTAGTGTCATTGCTGAAGCAATAGTTGCAGTAGTTTAGGTAGTAGTAGTAGCAATAGTTGTTGTTGTATTTGCAGTAGTCATAGAAGTAGTAGTAGTAATAGTAATAGTAGTAGTAGTAATAGTAGTAGTTGTGGTAGGCGTAGCTGCAGTTGTAGTACTAGTTGTTATAGTTGTAGCAGTAGTGTAGTAGTCGGAGTAGTAGTAGTAGTAGTGGAGGTAATAGTAGTTATAGTAGTAATTGAAGTAGTAGTAGTAGCAGTCGTAGTAGTGGTAGCAATAGGTAGTTGAAGTAGTAGTAGTAGCAATCGTAGTAGTGGTAGCAATAGGATTAGTAGCAGTAGTAGTAGAAGAAGTAGTAGTAGGAGTAGGAGTTGTAGTAGTTGCAATATAAGTAGTAGTAGTAGTAATAGTAGTAGTAGTAGCGGTAGTAGTAGTAGAAGTAGTAGTACGAGTAGTAGTTGTTGCAGTAGTCACAATAGTAGCAGTAGTAATAGTTGTAGTAGTAGCAGCAGTAGTAGTAGTCTTAGTAGTACCAATCGTAATAATAGTCATAGTAGTTGTAGCAGAAGTAGTAGCAGTAGTTGTAGCAGAAGTAGTAGCAGTAGTAGTAGCAGTAGCACGAGCAGTATTAGTAGTAGTAGTAGTAGCAGCAGTAGTAGGAGTAGCAGCAACAGTAGTTGAAGTAGTAGTGTAGTTGCAGAAGCTGTAGTTGTAGTAGTTGAGGTAGTAGTAGTATTTGTCATTATAGTTGAAGTAATAGCAGTAGCAGCAGCAGCAGTAGTAGTAGTTGTAGCAGTAGTTGTTGTAGTAGTCATAATCATAGTAGTAGTAATAGCTGGAGTGGTAGTAAAAAATTTAGTAGCAGTAGTCATAGAAGTAGTGGCGGGAGTAGTAGAAGTAGTAGTTGTTGTAGTAGTGGTTGTAGTGTTAGCTATAGTAGTAGTAGTAGTAGCATTAGTTGCAAGAATAGGAGTAGTAGTAGTAGATGTTTCTGCTACAATAGTAGTAGCTATAGTAGTAGGAGGAGTAGTAGTAGCAGTAGTAGATGTAGTAGTAGTTCTTGTTGTAGTTGTACTATTTGCAAAAATTGAAGTGGTAATAGTAGTTGTAATAGTAGGAATAGTAGTAGAAGAAGTAGTAGTAGCAGCAGTACTAGTAGTAGCAGTCATAGTAGTAGTAGTAGAAGTAGTACTAGTAGTAGTAGCAGGAGTAGTAGTAGTAGTAATAATAGTAGTAGTAGTATTCATAGCAGGAATGGGAGCAGTAGTTGTAGAAGTAGTTGCAACAGTAGAAGTAGCTGCAGCAGCAGGAGTAGTAGTATTTGTAGTAATAGTATTAGCCGCAGTTATAGTAGGAATAGTAGGAGTTGGAGTTGACGTAGGGGTAGTAGTAATTATAGTAGTAGTACTAGCAGTAGTAGTAGTCGCATTAATAGAATTACTAGCTTTTGGACGAGGAGTAGTAGTAGTAGTAGCGGTAGTAGTAGTAGTAAAAGTAGTAGTAGGAGTTGCTGTAGTGGTTGTATGAGTATTAGTAGTAGTTGTAGTAGTAGTAGTAGTACTTGTAGTTGTAGTAGTTGTAGTAGTAGTAGTAGTAGCAATAGCAGCATAAGTAGTATAAGTAGTAGTCATAGTAGTAGTAGTAGCAGGAGTAGTAGTAGTAAAATTAATAGAAGTAGTCATAGTAGTAGTAGCGGTAGGAGTAGAAGGAGTAGTCATAGTAGTAGTAGTAGCAGGAGTAGTAGTAGTAAAATTAGTAGAAGTAGTCATAATAATAGTAGCGGTAGTAGTAGTAGTAGTAGTAGTAGTAGTAGTAGTAGTAGTAGTAGTAGTACCAGTAGTGGTAGCAGTGGTCGCAGCAACCGTAGTTGTAGTAGTACTAGTAGTAGCCGCATTAGCAACAGAAGTTGTAGTGTTGTAGTAGTAGCAGCAGCAGCAGTAGTAGTATTAGAGGTAGTTGTAGCAATAGTAGTAACTGTAGCAGTAGTAGAGCATGTAGTGGTAGTAGTAGTTTAAGTAGCAATTGGAGTAGTTGTAGCAGTAGCAGTAGTAGTAGCAGTCATAGTAGTCGGAGAAGGAGCATTAATTGTTATTCTGGGAAAAGAAGTAGTATGAGTAGGGGTAGTAGTTGTAGTTGTAGTTATAGTAGTAGTCGTACTTGTAGTTGTAGTTGCAGTAGTGGCAGCAGCAGTAATAGTTGTAGTAATAGAAGTAGCAACAGTAATAGCAATAGTAGTAGGTGTAGCGGTAGTAGTAGGAGTAGTAGTAGCAAAAGCAGTAATTGTAGTAGTAGTAGTAGCAATGGTAGTAATAGTAGTAGAAGTAGCAGCATTAGTAGCTATAGTACCAGTATTAGTAGTAGTAGTACTACTACTACTACTACAGTAGTAATAGTGGTGGTAGTAGTAGTAGTAGTTGCAGATGTAGTACTAGTAGTTGTCATAGTAGTAGTTGTAGTACTAGTAGTTATTGTAATAGTCATAGTAGTAGTAGTAGCAAGAGAAGTAGTAGTAGTTGTTGTTGTAATAGTAGCAGTAGCAACAACAGCAGCAGCAGTAGTTGTTGTAGTAGTAGTAGTAGTAGCAGAAGTAGTAGTAGAAGTAGTAGTTAGAGTATTAGTAGTAGTAGTAGTTGTTGTTGCAGCAGTAGTAGTAGTCATAGGAGTAGTTGTAGTAGTTGTAGCTATAGTAGTAGTTGCAGTGGTTGTAGTAGTAGTAGTATTATTATTAGTAGTAGTGGTAGTAGAAGTAGTATAGTTGTAGTAGAAGTAGTAGTAGTAGCAAGTATTAGTAGTTGTAGTAGGAGAATTTGGAGTAATTGTAGCAGTAGTAGTGATAGCCGTAGTAGTATGAGTAGTAATAGTAGCAGTAGGAGTAGTACAGGCAGTCGTAGGGGTAATAGTAGTATTGGTAGTAGTAAGAGTAGTAGCAGTTGTAGTAGTAGTGGTGGTAGCGGTAGTAGTAGTATTAGTAGTACTAGCAGTAGTAGGGGTAGTAGTAATTCCAATAGCAGTAACTGTAGTAGTAGTAATAATAGTCATAGTAATAGTAGTAGCAGGAGCAGTCATTGTTGCTGAGGTAGTTCTAGATTTAGTAGTAGTACTAGTAGTCATAGTAGTTATTGTAGTAGCAGTAGCAGTAGTACTGGTAGTAGTAGCAGCAACAGCAGCTGCCAATGTAATAGTAGTAGTAGTTGAAGTAGTAGTTGTTGTTATTGTTGTCACAATAGTAGTAGTACTAGTAGTACTAGTAGTAGTAGTGCTCGCAACTAGAGTAGTACTAGTAGTTGTTGTTGTTTTTGTTGTTGTTGTTGTTGTTGTTGTTGTTGTCGTAGTAGTAGTTATTGTCGTAGTACTAGTAGTAGTAGTAGGAGGAGGAGGAGGAGGAGGAGGAGGAGGAGGAGTAGGAGTAGTAGTAGTAGTAGTAGGAGTAGAAGTAGGAGTAGCAGTAGAAGTAGTAATAGTAGCCGTAGTAATAGTAGTCATAGTAATAGAAGAAGAGTAGTAGTAGTAGTAGCAGTAGCTGTAGCAGGAGGAGTAGTAATAGGAGTAGTAGAAGAAGTGGCAGTAGAAGTAGTAGAAGTTGTAGTAGCAGTAGTAGTGGTGATAATAAAACTGGTGGTAATAATAGTACTGGTAGGAGTAGTAGTCATAGTAGTAGTAATTGTAGTAATTGCAGTAGTAGTAGCAATAGTAATACTAGCAGTAGTAATAGTAGCGGTAGTTATAGTAGTAGTAGTAGCAGTAGTAGAAGGAATAGAAATAGGAGTAGTAGTAGTGGTAGCTGTAGTAGAACTAGTAGCAACATTAGTAGTAGTAGTAGTTGTAGTAGAACCAATAGTAGGTGTAGTATCTATAGTAGTGGTAGCATTAGCAGTAGCATTAGCAGCAGTAGAAGTAGTAGCTGTAACAGTAGCAGTAGTAGTAGTAGTAGTAGCAGTAAAAGAAGTAGCAACACTAGCAGGTGAAATAGTTGTAGTAGTAATAGCAGAGTAGTAGTTGTTGTACTGGCAAAGTAGTTATAGCAGTTGTAGTAAGAACAATAGCAGTAGTAGAAGTAATGCTAGTAGCAGCAACAGTTGTTGTAGTAGTAGTAGCACCAATAGTAGCAGTAGCAGCATTAATGGCAGCTGCTGTACTAGTAGTAGTCGTGGTGGTAGGAGGTGTAATAGCAGTAGTAGTTGTTATTGTAGTAGTAGTAGTTCTAGTAGCAGCACTAGCAGTAACAGCAATAGTTGTAGCAGTAGTAGTATCAGAAGTTGTAGTAGTAGTAGTAGTAGTAGTAGAAATAGTAGGAGAGGTGGTTGCAGTAATAGAAGTAGTAGTAGTAGTTGTAGTAGTAGTCGTAGTAGTAGCTGTAGTAGTAGTAGTTCTAGTTGTTGGAGAAGTAGTGGTAGAAGCTATCGTTGTACTAGAAGTAGTAATGCTAGAAGTAGCAGCGGTAGTAGTTGCAGTGGTAGCAGTAATAGTAGTGATAGTAGTTGTAGTAGTAGTAGTATCAACAGTAGTAGTAGTAGTAGTAAAAGTAATAGTGGCAAGAATAGCTATAGCAGGAATAGTCGTAGTAGAAGTAATAGTAATAGTAGTGGTAGCTATTGTAGTAGTTGTTGTTATGATAGTAGCAGTAGTAGTTGTGGTAGAATTAATTATGGTAGCAATAGTAGTGGTAGCAGCAGCAGCAGCAGTAGTAGTAGTAGTAGTAGCAGCAGCAGCAGAATAATAGCAGTAGTCTTATTAGCTATAGTAGTGGTGGCAATAGTAAGAGTAGCAGTAGTAGTAGTAGTAGTTGGAGAAATAGTAGTTATAGTAGCAGAAGTAGTTGTTGTAGAAGTAGTAGTAGTAGTAGGTGAAGTAGTAGTAGTAGTAGTAGGAACAGCAGCAGTAGTGGTAGTTGTAGTAGTAATAGTAGTAGTAGTAGTGGTAGCAGTTACAGTAGTAGTAGCAGTAGTAGTTGTTGTAGAAGTCGCAGTAGTAATTGTAGTAGCAGTAGTAGAAGTAGGAGTAGTACTAGCAGTAGTGGTAGTTGTACTAGTAGTTGTTGCAATAACAGAAGTTCTAGAAGTAGTAGTTGTAGCAATAGTAGTAGTATTAAAAGTAGAAGTAGTAGCAGTAGTAGTAATAGTTAGTAGTAGCAGTAGTAGAAGTGCAGTAGGAGCGACAGTTGTAGTAGTATTTGTAGTAGTTGCAGCAGTTGCGAAAGTTGCTGTTATAGAAGTAGTAGTAGTCATAGTAGTGGTAGTTGTAGCAGCAACTGTGGTAATTACAGTAGTAGTAGTGGAAGTAGGAGTGGTAGTAGCAGTAGTGGTAGTCGTACTAGTAGTAGTAGAAGTAACAGTAGTTGTAGAAGTAGTAGTAGTACCATAGTAGTGGTAGTAGAAGAAGTACAAGTAGTAGTTGTAATAGTAGGAGAAGTAGTAGTTGTAGTAGAAGCAACAGTAGTAGTGCAATAGTAGTGACAGTTGTAGTAGTATTTATAGCAGTTGCTGCTGTAGCAATGGTAGCAGTAGTAGTAGCATTAGTAGTAGTAGAAGTAGCAGCAGTAGCAATAGTAGCCATAGTAGCAGTAGTAGCAGTAGCAGTAGTAATAGTAGTGGCAGTAATAATAGCAGTGGTAGTTGTAGGAATAGTGGTAGTAGAAGCAGCAGTAGTAGTAATTGAAGTAGCAGTTGCAGCTATAGCTGTTGCAGTAGTAGTAGTAGTAGTAGTCAGAACGACAATAGCAATAGTAGCAAGAGTAACAATAGTAGCAATAGTAGTAGAGCTAGTATTAGCAGTGGTAGTTCTAGTTGTAGTAATAGTAGTAGTTGTTATAGTAGTAGTAGTGGTTATTTTTGGTGTAGTAATAGTAGCAGTAGTAGTAGTAGCAGCAGCAGCAGCGGTAGTAGTAGCAATAGTAGTAGTAGTAGCTGAGAAGTACTAGTGATAGCAGTAGTATTATTACTAGCAGAAGTAGTAGTTGCAATAGACGTAGTGGCTATAGTAGAAGCAGTAGTAGTAGCATTAGTAGTAGTTGTTGCAACAGTAGCATTAGTAGCTGTAGTAGTAGCACTAGTTGCAGGAGTTGTAGTAGGAGTGGCAGTAATAGTAGTAGCAACAGTAGTATTTGTCGGAGAAATAGTAGAATTAGTCGAAGCGGTAGTAGTAGTAGTAGTAGTAGTACCAGTAGTAACAGTAGCTATAGTAGTAGTAGTTGTAGCTATAGTAGGAGAAATTGTAGTAGTGTCAGTAGTAGTAGTAGTCATAGTACTAGTAGAAGGATGAACAGGAGCAGGAGTAGTAGTAGAAGTAGCTGCAGCAGTAGTAGCAGCAGTCGTAGTAGTAGTTGTAGTCGTAGTAGCTGCAGCAGAAGTTGTAGCGGTAGTAGTAGAAGTAGTACTAATATTAGTAGGAAAAGTTGTAGTTGTAGTACTAGGAGAAATAGTAGCAGTAGTAGTCTGATTATTATTATTAGTAGTAGTAGTAGTATTAGTAGTACTAGTAATTGTAGTAGCAGTAGTAGTAGTAGGAGGAGTAGTAGAAGAAGCAGTAGTAGCCATAGTAGTTTTAGTTGTTATTGTAGCAATTGCAACAGTAGCAGAAGTAGTAAAGGTAACAATAGTAGAAGTAGTAGTAGCAAATATAGTATTAGTAGTTGTAGAAGTAGGACTAGTAGCAGTAGTAGCAGTAGTAGTGGTATAAGTAGTTGTAGAAGCAGTAGTAGTAGTAGTAGCAGTCCTAGTTGCACTAGTGGCAGTATCAGCCATTGTTGAAGTAGTAGCAGTAGTTGTAGTAGTAGCTATAGTTGTAGTAGAAGAAATTGTCACCGTGGTAGCAGTAGCAGTTGTAGTAGTAGTAGCGGTTGTGGCAGTAGTAATATTCGGAGGAGTAGTAGTATTAGTGGTAGTTGTTGTAGTAGTACTATTAGTAGTAGTAGTGGTGGTGGTAGCAACAGTAGTAGTAGTGGTGGTAGTCGTAGGACTAGTAGCATTAGTAGCAGTTGTAGTACTAGTAGCATAGTAGCAGTAGTGGAAGTAGTTGTAGTTATAGAAGCACTAGCAGCAGCAACCGTAGTAGCAGTCGTAGCAGTAGTTGGAGTAGTACTAGTCGTTATTGTAATAATAATAATATTAGCAGTAGTAGCATTAGTTATAGCAGTAGAGTAGTCAAAGTAGTAGTCTCTTAGCAATAGTAGCTGTAGTAGCATTAGCAGCGCAGCCGCAGTAGTAGCAGTAGTAGTACAAGTATAAATGGTAGTATTAATAGTAGTGGTACTAGTAGTAGTAAGAGTAGAAGTAATAGTAGTAGCAGCTGTAGAAATAGAAGCAACAGTAGTTGTCGTTGTCGCTTCGGTAGTAGTAGCAGAAGTAGCAGTAGTCGCAGTAGTAGTTGAAGTAGTAGTAGTGGAAGCAGTAGTAGCTGTAGTAGTTGTAGTAGCAGCAGTAGTAATAGGAGTAGTGCAACTTAAGTGGTAGTAGTCACGGTAGCAGTGGTAGCAGTACTAGTGCGAGTGGTAGTAGTAGTAGCAGTAGTAATAGTAGTAGTACAAGCAGTGGCAATAGTTGCAGTAGTAGCAGTAGTAGTAGTAATAACAGTAGTAATTATTGTATTGGTAGTGTAGTGGCAGTAGTAGTAGTGGTAGTGGTGATGGTGGTGGTAGAAGCAGCAGTAGCTAAAGTTACAGTTGTAGTGGCAAAACAAGCTATAGTAGTAGCAAAAATACTAGTAGTAGTAATAGTAGTACTAGTAGTAGTAGTAGTACTAGTAGTAGTAGTAGTACTAGTAGTAGTCATAATAGTAGCAGTAGAAGTACCAGTAGTAGTACAAGTGGTAGTAGCAATTGTAGGATGAGCAGTAGTGGTAGTTATAGTAGTAGTATGAGTAGTAGTGGTGGTTATAGTAGTAGTAATAGTTGTTGTTGTTGTTGTAGTTGTAGTAATACTAGTAGTAGTGGTGGTAGTAGGAGTAGCAGTAGTTGAAGTTGCAGTCGTAGTAGCGATGGTAGTAGCGGTAGTAGTAGTTGCTGTTTCAGCAGCAATAGCTGTTGTAGTAGCAGTTGGATAGTAGTAGTGTTGGTAGCGGTAGTAGAAGTACTAATTGTAGTAGTGTCGTCGTAGTGGTTGTATTAATAGTAGTTGTAGTAGTTGCAGTAGGAGTAGGAGTAGTAGTACTAGTAGTCGTAGTAGTAGTAGTAGTAGTAGCAGCAGCAGCAGCTGTAGCAGTAGTAGTAGAAAAAGTAGTCACAGAAGTAGTAGTACTAGTAGTTATGGTGGCGGCAATAGTAGTAGCCGAATTGGAAGTAGAACTCTTACTAGAAAAGGTAGCAAAAGTAGTAGTAATTGTAGTAGTAGTAGTAGCAGTAGTAGCAGTTGCCGAAGTAGTTGTAGAAGTAGTAGAAATCGAAGTAGTGGTAGTAGTAGTGACAACAGCAGTAGTAGTTGTAGCCGTAGTAGTAGTATTAGTAGTAGTCTTAGTAGTAGTAGTTCTAGTAGTAGCAGTTCTAGTAGTAGTAGTAGCAGTAATTGTAGCAGTCATAGTAGTAGTGGTAGTAGTAGTAGTAATAATAGTACTAGCCGAATTAGTAGTATTAGTCGTAGTTGTTGTTGTTGTAGTAGTAATAGTAGCAGTAATAATAGTAGCAGTAGTAGAATCAGTTGTAGTAGTAGTAGTGGTAATAGTAGCAGTAGTAGAAGTAGTAGCAGAAGTACTAGTAGTAGCTGAAGTTGTACAAGTTTAAGTAGTAGTTGTAGTAGTAGTAGGAGTAATAGTAGTGTTGGTAGGAGTAGTAGAAGTATTAGTAGTAGCAGTGTTGTAGCATTGGTAGTAGTAATAGTAGTAGTAGTAGTAGCAGTAGTAGTTGTAGGAGTAGTAGTACTAGTAGTAGTAGGAGCAGTGGTGGTAGTACTAGTAGTAGCAATAGTTTTGGTAGTAGCAGTATCAATATTAGTAGTAGCAGTAGTAATGGTTGTTGTTATGGCAGTAGTAGTAGTGCTTGGGGTTGTAGTATTAGTTCCAATAGATGATATAGTAGTAGCAGTAGTACTAGTAGTGCTAGAAGTAGTCGTAGCTGGATTAGTAGTAGCAGTAGGAGTAGCAAAAGTAGTAGTAGCAACAATAGTACTAGCACTAGTCACTGTAGCAGAAGTAATTGTTGTTGTAGAAGCAGTAATAGTAGTAGAAGCAACAATAGTAGTAGTAGTAGTAGAAATAGTAATAGTAGTAGTAGTAGTAGTAATAATAATAGTTGTGCTTATAGCAGTAGTCATAGTAGTAGCAATTATTACAGTTGTAGTAGTAGCAAAAGTTGCAGTAGGAAAAGTAGTACTAGCAGTAGAAGTAGTAGTCATAGTCGTAGTAGTAGTAGTAGTACTTGCAGTAGTAGTAGTAGTACTTGCAGTAGTAGTAGCAGTACTTGTAGTAGTAGTAGTAGCTGTAGCAGTAGTACCAGTAGTAGTGCTAGTAGTAGTAGTAGCAGCAGCAGCAGCAGTAGTAGTAGTTACAGCAGTAGCAGTAGAAGTAGCAGTTGTAGCAATAGTCGCACTAGTAGTTGTAGTAGTAGCAGTAGCAGTAGCAGAAGTTATAGTTGTTGTAGTAGTAGGAGCAGTAGTAGGAGCAACAGTAGTTATTGTTGTAGTAGTAGTAGCTGTAGGGGTATTGGTGGTAAAAGTAGTTGTAGTAGTAGTTGTGGTAGTAGAAGTAGTAGTTGTAGTAGTAGCAACAATAGTAGTAGGGGTTGGTTTAGGAGTAGGAGTAGTAGTGGTAGTATGTGTAGTCTTACTAATTGTTGTAGGACTAGTAGTAGGTGTACTAATAGAAGTAATTGGACTAGTAGCAGTAATAGTAGAAGTTATAGTAGAAATAGGAGTAGTAGCAGTAGTAGCAGTAGTAGCAATAGTAGTAGCAGTAGTAGTAGTAGCTATAATAGTAGTAGTAGTAGTAGTAGCAGCAGTAGAAGTAGTAATAGTCATTTTAGCAGTCGCGGTAGTAGTAGTTGTAGTTGTAGCAGCAGTAGTGGTAGAAGTAGTGGGAGTAGTAGTAGTAGCTATCGTAGTTGCAGCAGTATTAGAAGAAGTAGAAGTAGTAGTAGCAGTGGTAGTAGTAGCAACAGCAGCAGCAGTAGTAGTAGTAGTAGCAGTTAGTAGCAATAGGAGTAGCGGCAGTAGTAGTAGTAGACATTATAGTAGCAATAGTAGTTCTTGTAGTTGAAGTACTAAAAGAAATAGTTATAGTAGTAATAGTAGTAGCAGTTGTTGTTGTGGCTGAAGTACTAGAAGAAATAGTCATAGTAGTAATAGTAATAGTACTAGTAGTTATGGTACAAATGAAGCAGTAGTAGAAGTAGTAGTAGTAATGATATTGTAAACAGTAGTAGTAGTAGCAGTAGCAGTAGTAGCGAAAGTAGTAGTCGTAGTAGTTGTAGCAGTAGTAGCTATAGTAACAGCAGAAGCAGAAGTAGTAGCAGTAGTTATTATTGTAGTAGTAGTAGTCAACGTAGTTGCAGTAGTGAAAGTAGTAGTAGTGGTAGTAGTTGTTATTGTTGTCAAAGTAGTAGTAGTAGTAGTAGCAATACTACTGGTAGTAGTGGCAACTATTGTAGTAATAACAGTAGTAGTAGCTGTAACAGTAGTAGTAGGAGTATTAGTAGTAGTAGTAGTAGCATTAGTAGTGTAGTAGTTGTAGTAGCAGCAACAACTCTAATATTAGTAGCAGTAGTTGTACCAGTAGTAGTAGAAGTACTTGTAGTAGCAGTAGTTGTATTGTAGTAGTAGTAATAGCAGTAGTAGTAGTAGTCATAGAAGTAGTAGAAGCAGTAATAGTAGCAGTGGTAGTTGCAGTAGCTGTAGTTGTAGTAGTTATAGTACTAGTAGTAGTCGTAGTAGTAGTAGTAACAGTAGTAGCATTAGTGCGAGTAACCGTGCTAATAGTAGTGGTAGTAGTAGCAGAAGAAGCAGTAGCCATAGTAGTAAAGTAGTACTGGTAGTAGCAGAAGTAGAAGTGGCCATAGAACTTGTAGCAGAAGTAGTAGTAGGAGTAGTAGTAGTTGTTGTTGTAGTAGTAGCAGTAGAAGTAGAAATAGTAGCAGTAGTAGTTGTTATTGTTGTAGTAGTAGCAGTAGTAGTTGTAGTAGCAGTCGTAACAATAGTAGCAGCATTTGGAGTAGAAGTAGTAGTAGTAGTAGTAAAAGTAGTAGAAGTAGTAGTTGTTGTAGTAGGAAAAGTAGAGGTAGTAGTGGTTGTTGTGGTTGTACAAGAACTAGTTGTGATAGCAGCAGTAGTTGTTGTAGTAGGTATAGTACTAGTTCTAGCAGTAGCAGTAGTAGTAATAGTCGTAATTGTAGCAACAGTAGTAGTAGTAGCAGCCGTAGTAGTAGTAGTAGCAGTAGTGATAGATGTAGTAGAAGTAGTTGTTGTTGTTGTGGTTGTTGTAGTAGCAGTAGTAGTTGTTGTTGTTGTAGGACTAGTAGTAGTAGTAATAGTAGTTATTGTAGCAGCAGTAATCGTAGTAGTTGTGATAATAGTCGTACTAGTTGTAGTAGTTGTTATATTAGAAGTAGTTGTCGTAGTAGTTGTAGTAGTGGTAACGTGAGTTGTAGTAGTAGCAGTAGAGCTAGCAATAGTAGTAGTTGTAGTAGCAGTAGCAATAGTAGCTGTAGTAGTAGTAGTAGTAGTAAAAGTAGTAGTACTACTACTACTAGTAGTAATAGTAGTAGTTGTAGTAGTAGAAGTAGCAGTAGCAGGAGTATTAGTAATAGTAGTAGTAGTAGCACTAGCAATAGTAGTAGTAGTTGTAGCAGTAGTAAATGTAGTAGTCGTAGTAGCAACAGTAGTGGTAGTAGTTGTAGTATTAGCTATAGTAGCAGTAGTAGTAGTGGTTGTACTAGTTATACTAGTTGAAGTAGTAGTAGAAGTAGCAATCGTAGTAGCAGTCATAGTAGTACTAGAATTAGCCGAAGTAGCAGTATTAGCCATAGTAGCAGAAGTAGAAGTAGCATTAGTAGTAGCAGTGGCAGCAGTAGTAGTAGTCATAGCAGTTGTTATAGTAGTAGTAGCAGTTGTTGAAATGGAAGTAGTTATCGCAGTAGCAGTAGAAGTAGTACTAGTAGCAGTATAGCAAAAGTAGTACTAGTATCTTTTGTAGTAGTAGTAGTAGTAGCAGTTATAGTACTAGTAGTAGTGGGAGAAGTAATAGTAGTAGCAGTAGTTGTTGTTGTGTTAGTAATAGCAGCAGCAGTAGTAGTTGCAGTAGTTGCAGTAGTAGTAGATGTTGTAGTACTAGTTGCAGTAGTAGTAGGCTTATTAGCTGTAGTAGGAGCAGTAGCAGTAGAGCTGCAGTAGTAGTAGTAGCAGCAGCAGTAGTAGTACCAGTTATAATAGTAGTAGTAGTAGCTGTGCCAAAAGTTGTTATTGTAGCAGCAGTAGTTAGTAGCAATAGTAGCTGTAGTAGTAGTAGTAGTAGTAGTAATAGTAGTTGTACTAGTAATAGCAGTTGTAGGAGTAGTAGTGTTAGTAGTAGTAGCAGTATTAGTAGTAATATAGGAAGTAGTAGTAGTAGTTGGAGTAGTAGTAGTTGTATTATTAATATTAGTAGTAGTAGTAGAAGTACTAATAGTAGTAGCAGGAGTAATAGTAGTAGTAGTAGTTGTTGTTGTTGTTGTTGTTGTTGTTGTTCTTGTTGTTGTAGTAGGTAGCAGAAGTAGCAGTTGTAGTAGTTGTAGTAGTAGAAGTAGTAGCAGAAGTAGCAGTAGTACTAATTGAAGTAGTAGTGGCAGTAGTAGTAGTAGGAGCAGCAGTAGTAGTAGTAGAAGTAGTAGTTGTAGTAATAGTAGTAGTGGTAGTAGTAATAGCAGTAGTTGTAGGAATAGTATTAGTAGTAGCAAGAGCAATAGTAGAAGTAGCAGTAGTAATGGTAGTAGTAGTGCCAGTAGTAGTAGTAGTAGGGGATGTAGTATTAGTTGCAGTAGCCAATATAGTAGTAGCAGTATACTAGTAGTACTAGAAGTTGTGGTTGCTGGATTAGTAGTAACTGTAGAAGTGGCAAAAGTAGTAGTAGCAGCAATAGTACTAGTAGTAGTCACTGTAGCAGTAGAAGTTGTTGTTGTCAAAGCAATAATAGTAGTAGAATCAGGCGCAGTAGTAGAAATAGTGGCAGAAGTACTAGTAGTAGTAATAGTTCTAGTTATAGTAGTAGTTGTAGTAGTAGAAGTTGTTGTAGTGGTGCTAGTAGTAGAAGCCATAGTAGGAAAAGTAGTAGTAGTAGTATTTGTCATTGTTGTAGGTAACGTAGTAGTAGTAAGTGTCATGGTTGTTGTAGTAGAAGTTGTAGTTATAGTACTAGCAATAGCAGTAGTAGTCATCGTAGGAATAGTAGTAGTAGTAGTAGTAGTACTTGCAGTAGCAATAGTAGTTACAGCAGCAGCAGTAGCAGTAGCGCTAGGAGTAGTAGTAACAGCAGCAACAGCATTTGTAGTAGTAGCAACAGTAGCAGTAGAAGTAGTAGTAGTAGTTGCACTAGTTGGTGTAGTAGTAGCAACAGCGGTAGGAGTAGTGATAGTAGTAGGGGTAGTAGCAATAGCAGCGGTAGCAGTGGTAGTTATTGTTGTAGTAGTAGTAGCAATAGGAGTATTGGTGGTAGTAGTAGTAGTAGTAGTAGTTGTTGTTGTTGTTGTTGTTGTTGTAGTTGTAGCAATAGCAGTAGTAGTAGGAGTTGGTTTAGGAGTAGGAGTAGTAGTGGTAGTATTAGTAGTCTTAGTAGTGGTTTTAGGACTAGTAGGTGTAGCAATAGAAGTAGTTGCAGTACTAGTAGTAGTATCACTAGTGAAAATAATAGTAGATGTAGAACTAGTAGCAAGAGTCGTAGTAGTAATAGAAGCAGTAGTAATAGTAGTAGTAGCAATCATAGTAGTATTTTTAGTAGCAGTAGTTATTGTAGTAGTTGTAGTAGGAGGAGGAACAGTTGTTGTAGTAGTAGCTGCAGCAGGAGTAGTGGTAGTAGGAACAGTAGTAGCAGTAGCAACAGTTGTTATAGCAGTAGCAACAGTAGCTGTAGTAGTAGCAACAGCAGCATTGGCAAGAGGAACAGTAGTAGTAGTAGCCGTAGTAGGAGAAATAGTAGTAAGAGTAGTAGTACTGGTAGTAGCAATAGCTGCAGTAGCTATTGTAGTAGTACATGGAGCAATACTAATAGTTGGAGTAGTAGTCATAATAGTAGTAGTATTAGTAGTAGTAGCACTAGTTACAATAGTAGTAGTAGTAGTAGTAGTAGTAGTAGTAGTAGTAGTAATAGTAGTAGTAGTAGAAGTAGTAGTAATAGTAGTGGTTGTAGTTGTAGTTGTTGTAGTAACAATAGTAGTAGTAGTAGTAGTAGTAGCAATAGTCACAGTAGTAGTAGTAGTAGTAGTAGCACCAATAGTATTAGCTATAGTAATAGTAGTAGTGCTTGTAGTATTAGTACTAGTAGTACTAGTAGTAGTAGCAGTAGTTGTAGCAGCAGTAGTACTAGTAGGATTAGTCGCAAAAGTAGCATTAGTTGTAGCAGTTGTTGGGTCAATAGAAGTTGTTGTAGCAGCTGTAACAGTTGTAGCAGTAGTGGTAGTAATGGTAGTAATAGTAGCAGCATTAGTCATAGAAGTAGCAGTCATCGTAGTGGTAGCAGTTGTAGCTGTAGTAGCTACAGTAGCCAAAGTAGCAGAAGTAGCTGTAGTGGTAAAAGTAGTTGTTAGAGTAGCGTTGTCGCAGTGATAGTAGTTGTAGTAACGTGGTAGTAGTAGTACTAGGAGTAGCAGTAGTCGCAGTAGTCTTAGCAATAGTTATAGCAGTAGTAGTAGTAGCGGTAGTAGCGGTGGTAGTAGAAGTAGAAGTAGTAATAGAAGTAGTAATAGCAGTAGTAGCAATATTACTAGCAGCAGAAGCGACTGCAGTAGTGGTAGTAGCAGTAGCAGCAGTATTAGCAGTAGGATTAGTAATACTAGTAGTAGAAGCTGTAGTAGTACTAGTATTTGTAGTAGTAGAAGGAGTCAGAGTTGTAGTACTAGTAGTAGCATGACTACTAGTAGTATTTGTAGTAGTAGTACTAGTGGTAGTAGTAGTAGAAGCAATAGTTGTAGTAGTAGCAATAGTAGTAGTAAAAGGAGTCAAAGCAGTAGTACTAGTAGTAGTGTGAGTACTACTAGTAGTAGTAGTAGTAGAAGCAGCAGTAGTAGTTGTAGCAAAAGCAGCACTACTAGTAGTAGTAGTAGTCGTAGTAGTAGTAGTAGCGTAGTAGTAGCAGTAATAATTGCTATAGCAGCACAGTTCCATCAGTAGTAGTAGTTGTAGTAGTAGCAGTAGTAGTAGTCACAATATTTGCAGTCCTTGTAGTAATAGTAGTAGTACTTGCAGTAGAAGTAGTAGCAGTAGTAGTTGTAGTAGTAGCAACAGTAGCAGGAGTGGTAATAGTAGTAGTAGTTGTTGCCGAAGTGGTAGCAGTCGTACTAGTAGTAGTAGTAGCAGGACTAGTGTTTGTAATAACAGTTGTGCTACTAGTAGTAGTAGTAGTTGAAGTATTAGTAGTAGCAGTAACGCTTATACTAGTTGTAGAAGTAGCAGTAGTAGTAGTAGTAGTAGTAGTAGTTGTAGTAGGAGTAGGAGGAGTAGTAGTAGCTGCAACAATAGCAATAGTAGTAGTAGTGCTAGTAGCAGTAGTGCTAGTAGCAGTAGTGCTAGTAGTAGTAGTACTAGTAGTAGTAGTACTAGTCGTGGTAGTAGTAGTAGTTGTAGGCGTTGATGTACTATAGTAGTAGTTGTAGTGGAAGTGGTAATAGTAGTAGTTGTTGTTTTGGCCGTAGTAGTAATAGTAGTAGTAGTAGCAGCAGCAAAAGCAATAGTAGTCGTAGCTATCGTAGTAGATACATTAGTAGTAGCAGAAGTAGTAGTAGTAGTAGTAATAGTAGTAGCAGCAGCAATAGTAGTAATGTTAGCAATAATAGTAGCAGTTGTGCTAGTAGCAGCAATAGTTGTAGTAATAGTGGCAATAATAGTAGTATTAGTCGTAGTGGCAAAAGGTTCATTAGTTGTCGTGGTAGTAGCTGCAGTATCAGTAGTAGTAGTAGCAACTGCAGCAGTAGTAGCAGTAGTTGTACTAGTAGTAGATGTTTGTAGTAGTAGTAGTAGTAGCATTAGTAGTAAAAATAGTAGTAGTCGCAATAATAGTAGTAGTAGGATTATTAGCAATAGTAGCAGTTGTAGCAGTAGTAGAAATAGTTGCACTAGTAGCAGTAGCAGTAGTAGTGGTAAAAGTAGTAGCAATAGTATTAGTAATATTAGTAGTAGAACTAGTACTAGTTGTACTAGTAGTAGTATGAGCACTAGTAGTAGTAGTAGTAGAAGAAGCAGTAGTTGTAGTAGTAGCAGTAATAGTGGAAGAAGGAGTCGGAGCAGTTGTACTAGTCGTAGTATGAGTACTAGTAGTTGTAGTAGTAGTAGAAGGAGTCATATGAGTAGTAGTATTAGTAGTTGCAGTAGTAGCAGTACTAGTAGTAGTAGCAGTAGTTGTAGCTATAGTAGTTGTGGTAGCCTAGGAGTAGCAGTAATAGCAGTAATAGTCGCAGTTGCAGCATAGTAGCAGTAGTTATTGTTGATGTAGTAGTGGCAGTAGTAGATGTCACAATATTTGCAGTCGTAGTAGTAATAGTAGTAGAAGTACAAGTGTAGTAGTAGCAGTAGTGCTCGTAATAGTAGCAGTAGTAGAAGTATTAATAGTAGTCATAGTAGCAGTTGTAGTATAAGTTGTATCAATAGTGCTAGTAGTAGTAGTGGAAGTATTAGTAGCAGTAGTCATAGTTGTAGTAGGAGTAGGAGTAGTATTAGTTGCAACAATAGCAGTAGTAGCAGTAGTACTAGTTCTAGAAGTACTAGTACTACTATACTGGAAGTAGTAGTAATAGTGGTAGTAGCAGTAGTAATACTGGAAGTAGCAGTAGTAGTCGTAGTAGTTGTAGCAGAAGTAGCTGAAGTTGTAGTTGTAGAAGTAGCAGTAGTAGTTCTAGTTGTTGTACCTACAATAGAGCAGAAGCAGTCGCAGCAATAGCTGTAGTGGCAAAAGCAGCAGCAGTAGTAGTAATAGTATTAGCAGTGGTAGCCACAGAAGTGGTTGTAGTAGTAGTAGTTATTATTGTTGTAGTAGCAGCAACAGTTGTAGCAATCATGGTAGCAGTAGTAGTTGTCGTCTTAATTGTAGTAGGAGTTGTAGTTGTAATAGTTGTCGTAGCAACATTAGCAGTAGTAGTAGTAGGACGAGAAGTCGTAGTAGTAGTAGTATTAGCAATAGCAACAATAGCAGTAGTAGTAGAAGTAGCAGTTATAGTAGCAATAGCAGTAGTAGCAATAGTAGTAGAAATAGTAGTATAAGTAGAATCAACAATAGTAGTAGTAGCAGTATTAGTAATATCGGTAGTAGTAGTAGTAGTAGGATAAGTTGTAGGAGTAATAGAAGTAGTAATAGCAGCAAGAGTATTAGTAGTAGTAGTAGTAATAGTAGTCATAGCAGTAGTAGCAGCAGTAGCAACAGGAGTAGTAGTATCAGTAATAGGAGTAGTAGTAGTAGCAGCATTAGTGGTAGAAGTAGCAGTAGTAGTAGTAGTTGCAGTAGCATTAGTAGTAGCCGTAGCTGCGGTAGAAGTTGTAAGAGCAACAACAATAGTAGTAGCAGTAGTAGTAGCGAAAGTCGCAGCAATTGTGGTTGTTGTAGCACTAGTAGTAGCAGATGCACCATTTATAGTAGTAGTGTTTTAATAGTAATAGTAGTAGTAGTAGTAGTAGTAGTAGTAGCAGTACTAGTAGCAACAATAGTAGCGGTAGCAGTAGTCATAATAGTAGCAGTGGAAGTAGAAGTTGTAGTTGCAGTAGCAGAAGTAGTAGTAATAGTAGTAGTAGCAGCAGCAGAATCAATAGTAGTAGTTGTACTAGTAGAAGTAGTAGCATGATTGTAGTAATAGTAGTAGATGTAGTAGTAGTCGTAGTACTAGTGGTAGTAGTAGTGGTAGAAGCAGCAGTAGTTGTTGTTGTTGTAATCGTTGTAGCAGTAGTAGTAGTAGTAGTAATAGTTGCAGTAGTAGTTGCAGTACTAGTAGCAGAACTAGTAGTAGTAGCAAAAGAAGTAGTAGCAGTAGTTGTAGTAGTAGGAGGAGTAGTAGTAGTTGTACCAGCAGTAGTTGCAGCGATTGTAGTAGTATCAACAGTAGCTGTAGTAGCAATAGTAGCAGCAACAGTAGTAGCAGTAGTTGTAGCAACAGTAGTAGTAGTAGTCACAGCTGTAGTGGTAGTAGTCGTCATACTAGTATTAGTAGTAGGAGCAGTAGTAGCAGTAGTTGTGGTGGTAGCAGTAATAGTAGTAGTTGCTGTACTTGTATTAGGAGTGGTACTAGTAGTAGTAGTTGTTGTTGCTATGCTCGTATTAGGAGTAGTACTACAAGTAGTAGTAGTTGTCGCAGTAGTAGTACTAGTAGTTATCGTAGTGATAGTTGTAGCAGTAGTAGTTGTTGTAATAGTGGTAGCAACAGCAGCAGTGGCAGCAGCAATAGTAGTAGTAGCAGTAGTAATAGTAGAAGTAGTAGTATTAGTGGTAATAGTAGAAGTAGTAGTATTTGTAGTAGTTGTTGTAGTAATGGCTACAGTTGTAGTAGTAGTTGTCATAGTAATAGTAGAAGTTGTAATCCGAGTACCGGTAGTATAAATAGTAGTCATAGTAGAAGAAGTAGTATAGTAGTAGTAGTAGTAGTAGCAGTATTAGAAGTTGTAGTAGGAGAAGTTGTATTAATAGTTGTTGTTGTAAAGATAGTACTAGTAGTAGGAGTTGTAGTTGTACTAGTAGTAGTAATAATAGAGTTGCAGTATGGGTAGCAGTAGTAGTAGTAGCAGTTGTAGTAGTACTAGTAGTAGTAATAGTAGTAGTTGTTCGAGCAGTAGTAGTTCTTGTAGCAGTAGTTGTAGTAGTAGTGTAGTGGTAGTAGCCATAGTAGTAGTGGTAGTAGTAGGATTAGTTGTAGTCGCAATTGTAGTAGTTGAAGCAGCAGCAGCAGCAGTAGTAGTAGTCAAGTAGTATTCATAGTAGTAGTAGTAGTAGTAGTACGAGTAGCAGCAACAACATTAGTAATAGTAGTATTAGTAGCAGAAGTAGCAATACTAGAGTTGTAGTAGTAATAGTAGTAGTCGTATTACTAGTAGAAGTAGTTGGAGTAGTAGTTGTTGTTGTAGTAGTACTTATAATGGTAGTAGTAGTAGTAATAGTAGTCATAGTAGTAGTATTAGTCGTAGCAGTAGTAGCAGCATTAGTAACAGTAGTCGGAACAGTAGTAGGAGTAGTAGTAGGAGTAGTAGTAGAAGTATTAGTAACAGCAGTAGTAATAGAAGAAGCCGTACTAGTAGTAGTAGTAGCAACAGCAGTAATAGTAGTATTAGGAGAAGTAGTAGAAGAAGTAGCAGTAAAAGTAGTAGAAGTGGTAGCAATAACAGTAGTAGTAGGAATAGTAGTAGAAGTAGTAGCAATAGTACCAGTAGCTGTGGTAGTAAGTGTAGTAGTAACAACAGCAGCAGCAGTAGTAGTAGAAGTAGTAGTAGTAGTAGTAGCTGTAGTACTAGTCGTACTAGTAGTAGTAGTTGTAGTAAAAGAAGTAATAGTAGTAGTAGGAGGAGTAGTGGTAGTAGTAGTACAAGTAATAGTAGTATTTGTTGTAGTAGCTTTTGTAGTGGTAGTAATAGCAATAGCAGTAGTACTAGTATTAGTTATAGAAGTAGTTGTTGTTGATGATGCGATAGTTGTAGTAGTAATAGATGTGGTAGTGGTAGTTGTGGTCATAGCAGCAACAATAGTAGTAGTAGTAGTAGCAGGTGTAGGCCTAGGAGTTACAGTAGTAGTAGTTGTTGTTGTTGTTGTAGGAGTGGTAGTAGTTGTATGAGTAGCAACATAAGTAGTAACAATAATAGCAGTAATAGTAGAAGTTAGTAGTAGTAGTAGGAGTAGTTGTAGCAATAGCAGTAGCAGCAGCAGCAGTAGTAGTAGTAGTAGTAGTACGAGTAGTTATAGTTGTAATAATCGTAGTAGGAGTAGTAGTAGTAGTACTCGTAGTATAGTAGTAATAGTAGTATCAGTAGTAGTAGTAGCAGTAGTACTTTTACTTATAGTAGTAATAATCGTAGTAGGAGTAGTAGTAGTAATAATACTAGTAGTACTAGTAGTAGCAGTAGGAGTACTTGTAGTAGTAGTATCAGTCGTAGTAGTAGCTATAGTAATTTTAGTTGTAGTAGTAATAATCGTAGTAGGAGTAGTAGCAGTAGTAATAGTAGTAGAAATAGTAGTGGTAGTACTAGTAGTTGTTGGGGTAGTAGTAGTAGTAGTAGTAGTAGTAGTAGTAGTAGTAGTAGTAGTAGTAGTAGTAGCAGTTACAGTAGTAATAGAATTAGCTGCAGAAGTTGCAACAGCAGTAGTTGTAGTGGTGGTAGTAGTAGTATGAGTAGTCGTAGCAGCAGTAGTAGAAGCAGCAGTAATCGTAGCTGTAGTAGTATTATCTGTTGCAGTAGCTGAAGCAATAGTAGTCATGGTAGGTGCAGTAGCAGTAGCAACAGCAGCTTCAGTGGCTGTAGAAGTAGTAGTAATAGTAGCAGTAATAGTTGTAGCAATAGTTGTAGCAGTAGTAGTAGCAATAGTGGTAGTAGTTGGAGAAGTAGTAGTAGTAGTCGTAGTTGTTGTTGTAGTAGTGGTAGTAGTGGTGGTAGTAGTAGTTATTGTTGTAGTAGTAGTACTAGTAGTAGAAGGAAGAGTAACAATACTAGTAGTAGCAGTACTAGCAGTAGTAGCAGTAGCGGTGGCAATAGAAGCTGTAGTAGCAGCAGTACTAGTAGTATTGGTGGTAATAGTACTAGTAGTAGAAGCCACAACTGCAACAGTAGTAGTAGTAGCAACATTAGTAGTAAAAGTCATACTAGTGGTAGTAGTTGTAGTAGTAGTAGTATCGTTGTAGTTGTTGTAGCAACAGCAGCAGCAGTAGTAGTAGTAGCAACAGAAGTAGAAAGAGTAGTACAAGTAGCCGCAGTAGTAGTAGTAGCAGTAGTATTAGCAGCAGTAGCAGCAGAAGAAGTAGCTAGAGTAGTAGTAGTAGTAATAGTGGCATCAGCCGTAGTAGTAGCAGTAGTAGCAGCAGCGGCGGCAGTAGTAGTTGTCATTGTGAAAGTAGTAGTAATTGAAGTAGTAGGAGTAGGAGAAGTAGTAGCAGTAGTAATAACAATAGTAGTAACTGCAGTAGTTGTAGCGGTAGTAATAATAGCAGTAGTAGAAGAAGCAATAGCAGCGAGAGTGTTAGTAGCTATAGTAGTAGCTGTAGAAGTAGTATTAGAACTAGAAGTAATAGTAGTAGTTGTTGCAGAAGAAGTAGTAATAGCTGTAGTAATTGTAGTGTTAGTAGTGGTAGTGGAATAGTAGTAGTAGCAGCAGGAAAAGCAGTAGTAGTTGTAATAGAAGTATTAGTAGTTGTCGCAGTTGTAGTAGTAGTAGTAGTTGTAGTATTAGTAGCAAAAGTAGGAGTAGCAGTAGCAACAGCAACAGTAGTAGTTATTGTTGTAATAGTAGTAGTACTAGTAGTAGTAGGAGTAGCAGTTGCAGTTGCAGTAGTAGTAGGAGGAGTAGTAGTAGTATTAGTATTAGTAGTAGTTGTAGTTGTAGTAGTAATAGTAATAGTAGTAGTAGGAGTTGGAGTCGGAGTTGTAGTAGTAGTAGCCGTTAGAGTAGTTGTAGTAGTAGTAGCAGTAGAAGTAGTAGTTGTGGTAGTAGTAGTAGAAGTATTTATTGTGGTTATAGCAGAAGTAGTACTAATAGTAGTAGTAGTAGTAGAAGCAACAGCAACAGTAGCAGTCGCAGATGCAGGAGCAGTAGTACTTGCAGTAGTAGTAGTAGTAGTAGCAATAGTAGTTGTTGCAGTAGCGTTGTCGCAGTGACAGTAGTTGTAGTAATGTGGTAGTAGTAGAAGTAGTAGGAGTAGCAGTAGTTGCAATAGTTTTCGCAATAGTTATAGCAGTAGTAGTAGTAACGGTAGTAGCGGTGGTAGTAGAAGTTGAAGTAGTAATAGAAGTAGTAATAGCAGTAGTAGCAATATTACTAGCAGCAGAAGCGACTGCAGCAGTTGTAGTAGCAGTAGCAGCAGTATTAGCAGTAGGATTAGTAATACTAGTAGTAGAAGCTGTAGTAGTACTAGTATTTGTAGTAGTAGAAGGAGTCAGAGTTGTAGTACTAGTAGTAGCATGACTACTAGTAGTATTTGTAGTAGTAGTACTAGTGGTAGTAGTAGTAGAAGCAATAGTTGTAGTAGTAGCAATAGTAGTAGTAAAAGGAGTCAAAGCAGTAGTACTAGTAGTAGTGTGAGTACTACTAGTAGTAGTAGTAGTAGAAGCAGCAGTAGTAGTTGTAGCAAAAGCAGCACTACTAGTAGTAGTAGTAGTCGTAGTAGTAGTAGTAGCGTAGTAGTAGCAGTAATAATTGCTATAGCAGCACAGTTCCATCAGTAGTAGTAGTTGTAGTAGTAGCAGTAGTAGTAGTCACAATATTTGCAGTCCTTGTAGTAATAGTAGTAGTACTTGCAGTAGAAGTAGTAGCAGTAGTAGTTGTAGTAGTAGCAACAGTAGCAGGAGTGGTAATAGTAGTAGTAGTTGTTGCCGAAGTGGTAGCAGTCGTACTAGTAGTAGTAGTAGCAGGACTAGTGTTTGTAATAACAGTTGTGCTACTAGTAGTAGTAGTAGTTGAAGTATTAGTAGTAGCAGTAACGCTTATACTAGTTGTAGAAGTAGCAGTAGTAGTAGTAGTAGTAGTAGTAGTTGTAGTAGGAGTAGGAGGAGTAGTAGTAGCTGCAACAATAGCAATAGTAGTAGTAGTGCTAGTAGCAGTAGTGCTAGTAGCAGTAGTGCTAGTAGTAGTAGTACTAGTAGTAGTAGTACTAGTCGTGGTAGTAGTAGTAGTTGTAGGCGTTGATGTACTATAGTAGTAGTTGTAGTGGAAGTGGTAATAGTAGTAGTTGTTGTTTTGGCCGTAGTAGTAATAGTAGTAGTAGTAGCAGCAGCAATAGTAGTGGTAGCTATCGTAGTAGCTACATTAGTAGTAGCATAAGTAGTAGTAGTAATAGTAGTAGCAGCAGCAATAGTAGTAATGTTAGCAATAATAGTAGCAGTTGTGCTAGTAGCAGCAATAGTTGTAGTAATAGTGGCAATAGTAGTAGTACTAGTCGTAGTGGCAATAGGTTCATTAGTTGTCGTGGTAGTAGCTGCAGTATCAGTAGTAGTAGTAGCAACTGCAGCAGTAGTAGCAGTAGTTGTACTAGTAGTAGATGTTTGTAGTAGTAGTAGTAGTAGCATTAGTAGTAAAAATAGTAGTAGTCGCAATAATAGTAGTTGTACTAGTAGTAGATGTTTGTATTAGTAGGAGTAGGAGTAGGAGTAATAGTAGTAGTCATAGTAGTAGTAGTTATTATTGTGGAAATATTAGTATTAGCAACAATAATAATAGCAGCAACAGTAGTTATAGGTGTAGTAGTTGTTGTAGTGGCAGCAGTTACAGAAGCAATAGTAGTAGTAGCAATAGAAGTAGTAGTTGTAGAAGTAGCAGCAGCAGTAGTAGTAGTAGTAGTAATTGCAGCAGTAGTAATAGTAGTATTAGTAGTAGTAGTTGTTGTTGTAGTAGTATTAGTAGTAGTAGAAGGAGTAGTAACATTAGTAGCAACAACAGCAGCGGAACTAGTAGTAGTGGTGGTGGTGGTAGTTGTAGTAGTAGAAGTTTTTGTAGTAGTTGTTGTAGTCGGAGTGGTGATGGTTGGAGTTGTAGCAGTAGAAGTAGTTTGAGTAGGAGTACTAATAGAAGTAGTAGTTGTTGTAGGAGTAGTGGTAGAAGGAGTACTGCTAGTAGTAAGAGTAGTAGTAGTAGTAGTAGTAGAACCAGTAGCAGCAATAGATGTAGCGGAAGTAGTTGTGGTCGTTATAGCTGCAGTAATAGTGGTAGCAGTAGTAATCAAAGTAGACGTAGTATTAGAAATAATAGTAGTATTTGTAGCCGCTATAGTAGTAGCAGTAGTAGCAGTTGTAGTAGCAGTAGTAGTAACAGTAGTAGCAGTAGTGGTAGCAGTAGTAGCTGCAATAGCAGTAGTAGTGGTGATAGTAGTAGCATTAGTAGTAGCAGTAGTAGCAGTAGCAGTAGTAGCAGTAGCAGTAATAGTAGTTGTGGTCATGGTTCGGCGTTTCGGCCGAAACGTTTCGGTTTCGGCCGAACCCGTGCCGACACGATATTTATCGTTTCGGTTTAGGGTTTCGTCGTCGCAGCAGACAGCGTGGCGGTTGCAGGCGCGGGCGGGCGCGGGCGGGGACGGGCGCGGGCGAGGGCGAGGGCGGCTACGGGCGACCGCGGGCGAGGGCGGCGAGCTCGGGGCGGCTGCAGGCGACTGCGGGTGAGGGCGGGCGAGGGCGGCTGCGTGCGACTGCGGGCGAGGGCGGGCACTGCGGGTGACTGCGGGCGAGGGCGGCGTGCTCGGGCGGCCGGCAGGCCGCGCGGGGAGGGCACAGGGCGGTCGGGGCAGCCGCAGGGAGCGCGGAGCCGCTGCAGGGAGCGCAGGCCGTCGGCGGCGAGCGCAGGGCGCGTGCATGGCGAGCTCGGCGCGTGCATGGCGAGCGCAGCGCGCGTGGGGCGAGCTCAGCGCGATCGCGGAGACCGCAGCGTGCGCGGGGCGAGCTCAGCGTGTGCGGGGCGACCGCAGCGCGCGCAGGGCGAGCTGAGTGCGCCGGCGGCGAGCTCAGCACGCGCGGGGCGGGCACAGGGCGGTCGGGGCAGCCGCAGGCCTCGCGGGCCGGACGCAGGGAGCGCAGGCCGTCGGTGGCGAGCGCAGGGCGCGTGCATGGCGAGCTCGGCGCGCGTGGGGCAAGCTCAGCACGCCGGCGGCATCCTCAGCGCACTTGGGCCGACCGCAGCTCACCCACGGCGGCCACGGCGAGGTCAGGGCTCGAAACCGGCATCTCCCGCATC
>RXID01015004.1:0-49785 GCA_005019695.1 Trichopus zeylanicus subsp. travancoricus
CTATGACTATAGCTACAACTTCAACTACTATTATAACAACAACAACTACTACTCCTACTACTGCTGCTGATGCTATAAGAACTATTACTACAACTACTACTCCTCCTCCTACTACCACAACTACTACTACTGTTGCGTCTACTACTACTACCACTACTACTAATACTACTTCTACTACTATTACTAAAACTATTGCTCCTACTACTGCAACTACTTCTAGTAGTATTACTACTACTACTACTACTACAACTACTACTGCTGCAATTGCTACTACCACTGCTTCTACCACAACTATTGCTAGTACTATAGCTACTATTACTTCAGCTACTACTACTACTACTACTATTCCTACTTCTTCTACTACTACTACTATAACAACTACTACTTTTGCTATTGCTACTTATACTACATCTCGTACAACTACTATTACTGCTACTACTACTGCGACTACTATTACTGCTACTACTACTATGACCACTACCACTCCTACTACTATTACGGCTATTGCAACTATAACTACTCTTGCTACTATTGTTACTACAACTATAACTAGTACCATTGCAACTATAACTGCTTCCATTGGTACTACTAATTCTACTTCTGCTGCTTCTACAACTACTAATACTATTACTTGCGCTACAATAGCTGCTGCTGCTATTGCTACCACTGCTACAACTATTATTATTGCAACTTAAATTAATACTACTTCCACTGCAACTAGTTTGGCCCCTAATACTGCAACACTACAACTAGTTCAACTACTAATACTACAACAATAACTACTACTACGGTTCCTACTACTACTACAATTACCACTACAACAACTACGACTACTACTACTATGGCTACTACTGCTACTAAGATAACTACTTCTGCAACTACTACTACTACCATTATTGCTCCAACATCTCTTGCTTTTACTATTACTAAGACTACAGCTAATACTACGACTACTACTACCTCTAATTCAACTACTTCTACTGCTATTACTGCTACTATTGCAACTCCCACCACTACTACTGCTACTAATATGACTACAACTACTACGTCTCATACTACTATCGCTGCTACAACTATTACTACCACCACTACTATGACTCCTCCTACTACTATTGATACTACCACTTCTATTCCTGCTACTACAACTACTACCGCTTCAACTTAGCATGCTACTAATACTATTGCTATAGCTACTACTCCTACTAATACTACTGCTACGACTACTATTGCTGCTGCTGCTACTACTACTGCTACTACTACAGCTGCTACTACTACTCCTACTACTACTAGCACTCCAACTATAATTTTTATTACTATTTCTACTACTACTCCTCCTACTACAAGTAATACTACTACTGCTACTACTACTACAACAACAACTGCTGCTGCTGCTACTATTGCGACTACTACAATGAATACTACTACCACAACTATTGCTGCTACTACTACTTCTGCTACTACTACCACTACTGCTACTACACTACTACTCCATCTACTAAAACCACTACTACAACCAATACTTCTTCTTCTACTACTACTACAGTGACTACCACTACTACAGCTGCTACAACTTCCACTAGTACTTCAACAACTACTACTACAACAACTTCTATTGCTACCACAACAACTAAAACTATTGCTGTTGTAACTACTACTACTACAACTAGTAATAGTTCTTCAACTACTACTACTCCTACTTCTACGACTACTGCTCATACTACTACTACTACTATTACTAGTAAAACAACCACAACAGCAACAACAGTAACTACTACTACTATAGCTATTATTACTACTACCACTACTACTAATACTACTTTTACTACAACTCCTTTAACTACTACTTCTACTCCTACTACCACTTCTGCTACTACTACTGCAACTAGTACTATAACTAATTTTGCTACTACTTCTGTAACTACTTAGGCTTCTACTACTACTACTACTACTACTACTACTACTACTATTGCTACTAATAAGACTACTACTACGACTACCACTACTACTATAATTACTAACACTACTGCTGCTAATACTACTAATACTACTACTGCTGCTGCTGCAACTATTGCTATGATTGCTGCTACTACAACTACTACTACTACTACTACTACTACTTTTGGAACTACGACTACTATTACTATTGCAACAACTATTGTTGCTACTATTACTCCTACTATAAATACTACTACTTCTACCATGGCTATGGCTTCAGCTACTACTGCAACTACTGTTGCTATTATCGTGACTACTACTGCTACTACAATTACTACTACAGTGACTACTGCTACTACTACTGCTGCTGCTATTACTGCTATTGCCACTATTACTTCTACAACAACTACTACTACTGAGGCAACCACTACTACGACTACTGCTGCTACTACGACTCCTGGTACTATTGCTACTGCTATTACAGCTACTGCAACTGCTGCTGCTACTGCTCCTCCTCCTCCTACTACTACTACTGCTACTTCAACTACGATCATTACTACTACTACTTCTACAACTAGAACAACTCTTATTACTACCACTAATATTGCTACTACTTCTATTACTACTGCTACTACAGCTACTACCGCTACTTCTGCTACTACTACTACTACTATAACTCCTACTACTAGTACTTCTAATACTACAACCATAACTGCTACTACTACTATTTCTCCTACTATAAATACTATTATTAATATTACCCCTACTACTACTACTATTACTACTACTCGTACTACAGCTACTAATACAACTGCTACTGTTGCTGCTGCTACTACTACTATTACTACTAATATTACTACTACTACTCCTGCTTCTACTGCTATCACCACTACTACTACTACTACTACTATGGCTACTTTGGATACTACTACCACTAGTACTACTACTCCTACAACTACTATAGCTACAATTACTACTAGCACTACTACTTCTACCTAATCTACTTCTTCTATTACTTTTGATACTATTATGACTTTTGCTACTATTGCTGCTACTGCTTCTACTACTGTAACTACTTGTACAACATCTACTACTACTACCATTACTACTATACCTGGTGCTACTGCTGCTACTACAACAACAACCACTACTGCTACCACTTCTACTATTGCAACTTCGATTCCTACTACTATTGGAACTGCTGCTACTACAACAACTACCACCACTGTTGCTACTATTATGAGTACTATAGCTACTACTACTACTGCTATTACTGTCATTATAGCTACTAATATTACTACTACAACAATAGCTATTAAAACTATAGTTGCTACTACTACAATTACTGCTATAGCTACTACTGCTACTTCTCCTTCTATGAAAGCTACTGCCACTACTACTCGTAGTACTACTTCTGGTACTACTATTACTTCTTCTACTACTACTATGACTATTGCTATGATAACTTCTCCTACAATGCTATTATTAAAACTACCATTACAACTGCTAGTACTACTACAGCCACCCAACTACTACTACAACTATTGCACCTACTACTATTGCTACTTGTACTGCCACTACTACTACAACTACTACTACTAGTATGGCTAATATTGCTACTACTGCTACTACTACTACTACTACTACTACTACTACTACTAGTATGGCTAATATTGCTACTACTGATACTACTCCTACTACCACTATTACTACTACTATTAATACTAATTCTACTACTGCTACCACTGCTAGTAGTTCCACTACTGCTACTGCTACAACTCCTGTAGCTATTGCGACTATTGTTACTACTACTATAATAACTACTATTACTTCTTTCGCTACAACCATTGCTGCTAATGCTATTACTACTACTACCACTAGAATAATAGCTACTACTACTACTACCACTACTAGTTCTACTATTATTGCTACTATAGCTATTACTGCAATAGCTATAACAACTACTTCGTTGACTACTATTGGTACTGGCAATACTATTGCTGCTACCCCTACTGGTACAACTACTACTACAGCTACTGCTACTGCTGCTACTACTACTACTACTACTACTACTACTACTACTACTTCTTCTTCTTCTACTACTACTAGTACTTCGACTAGCAGTAGCAGTAATGGCAAAAAAAGGAAAAGTAGTAGTTGTCATAACCGTAATAGTTGTAGTAGTAACAGTAATAGTCATACTAGCAGCAATATTAGATGTAGTAGCAATAGTAATAGTGGTAGAGTTAGTAATAGTGGTAGTAGTAATAGCAGGAGTAGTAGTAGTAGTAGTCATTGTGGCCATAGTAGAAGTAGCAGTAGTTGTAGAAGTAATAGTAGCAGTAGAAGTAGAAATGGTACTAGTAGTATTTGTAGAAGAAGTAGTGTAGTAGTAGTAGTAGTAGTAGTAGTAGTAGTCGTAGTAGTAGTAGTAGTAGCCATAATAATAGTCACAGTACTTTTATCATTATTATTATTAGTAGTAATAGTAGTATGAGAAGTAGTGGTAGCAGCGATAGTGGTAGCAGCAACAGCAGTAGTAGTAGTAACAGTAGTATGAGTAGTAGCTGTAGCAGCAGTCTAAGTAGTAGCATTAGTAGCAACAGTAGCAGTAGTTGAACAAGTAGTAGAAGTAGTTGTTGCTATTATTGTAGCAGTAGTAGTAGCGATAGTAGCAGATCTATTAGTAGTAGTAGTAGTAGTAGTAGTAGGCATAGTAGAAGTAGTAGGACAAGTAGTAGTTGTTATTATTGTGGGGGAAATTGTAATAGTAGTAGTAGTAGCAGTAGAAGTAATAGTAATAGCAATTGAAACAGTAGTAGCAGCAGTAGTAGCAATAGTATTAGAAGCAACAACAATAGCAGTAGTAGTAGAAGTGATAGTAGAAGTAGTAGTTATTGTGGAAGTAGTAGCAGTAGTAGTGGTAGTAGTAGTAGTAGCAGTAGCAGCAACAGCTGTCACTACAGAAGTAGTAGTAGTAGTTTGAGTAGTTGTTGTAGTATCCGCTGTAGTAGTAGCAACAGTAGTAGGACTAGTAGTAGCAGTAATAGTAAATGTTGTAGCCATATTAGTAGTAGTAGTAGTAGTAGCAACAGCAATAACAATAGTAGTAGTAGTGTTAGTAGTACTAGTAGTAGTAGTAGTAGTATTAGTAGCTGCACAAGTAGTAGAAGTAGTAGTTGTTGTAGCAATAGTAGTTGCAGTAGTAGCTGTAGTAGTAGAAGTAGTAGTAGTAGCAATATTAGTAGGAGTAGTAGCAATAGCAGTAGTAGCAATAGTTGCCGTAGTAGTAGTAGAAGTAGTAATAGTGGTAGTACTAATAGTAGTAGTAGCAACAGTCATAGCAGTAAAATCAAAAGTGGTAATCATACTAGTAGCCGTAATGGTAGTATAAGTGGTAGTAGTAGTTGTAGTAGTAGTAGTGGTAATAGTAGTAGTAGTTGTTGTTGTAGTACCAGTAGTAGTAGTAGAAGTAGTAGTATTAGTTGGAGTAGCGGTAATTGTAGTAACTGAAGTAGTTGCAATAGTAATAGTATTAGGAAAAGTAGCAGCAGTAGTAGTAGTAGCAGAAGTAGTACTAGAAGTAGAAGTAGCAGTAATAGCAACAATTATAGTAATAGTTGTAGTATTATTAACGGCAGTAGTTGTGGTAGTGTAACAGTCATAGTAGTAGCTGTAGTTGCCATAGAAGTAGTAGTGGTAGTAGTGGCAATAATACGAGCTGTAGCAGTAGTCTTTGTAGTTGTAGTATGAGTAGTAGCAATAGTAGTACTAGTAGTAGTAGTAGTAGTAGCAGAAGAAGTAGTAGTAGGAGAAGAAGTAGTAGTAGCAGCAGCAGTAGTCATCGTAGTTGAAGTTGCAGTAGTAGTAGTATTAGTATCAGTAGTTGTAGTAGTAGTTGGGGTAGTAGTAGCAACAGCAATAGTCATAGTACTAGCAGTAGTGGCAGAAATAGGAATAGTAGTAGCAGTTATGACTGTTGCAGCTATTGTAATAGTAGCTCTAGTAGTAGTACTAGAAATAGTTGCAATAGCAGCATCAGTAGTTGTAGTAGTAGTAGCAGTAGTAGTAGTAGTAGCAGAAGAAATAGTAGTAGCAATAGGAGTAGCAGCTGTAGGAGCAGTAGCCATAGTAGTAGTAGTAGTAGTAGAAGAAGTAGTAGTAGTAGCAGCAATAGCAATAGTAACTGTAGTTGCCATAGTAGCAGTAGGAGTAATAGTGGTAGTACTAGTAGCAGAAGTAGTAGTAGTGGTAGTAATAATAGTAGAAGCAGCATAAGTAGTAGTCATAGTCATTGCCATAGTAGTAGTAGCAGAAGTAGTAGTAGTAGGAGTAGTAGTAGCAGAAGTAGTAGTAGTGGTAGTAGTAACAGTAGAAGTAGCAGCAGAAGCAGTAGTCGTAGCAGTAGCGGTAAGAGTAGGAAAAGTACTAGTAGTTGTTGTCTAGCAGTAGTACTAGTAGCAGTAGAAGTACTAGTAGGAGTAGCAGTAGTTGTAGTAAAAGACTTAGTCACAGTAGTACTAGTAGTAGTTTTAGCTGTGAAAGCAATACTAGTGGTAGTAGTAGCCATAGTACCTGCAATTGTAGTAATAGTAGTAGTCGCGTCAATTCTAGCAATAGTAGTAGTGTTGCAGTCGTAGTAGTAGTAGTTGTAGCAGCAGCAGTAGTAGCAGTAGCAGTAGTTGTACTAGCAATACTAGTAGCAGTAGCAGTAGTATCTATAGTATCTGTAGCAGTAGTAGTAGGAGAAGATGTAGTACAAGCAGTAGCAGTAGTACTCATAGTGGTAGTAGCAGTAGCAATAGTAGTGTCAATAGTAGTAGTAGTTGGGGTAGTGGTAGTAATAGTAATAGTAGCAGTACTAGCTGTAATAGCAAAAGTAGTTGGAGTAGTAGTAGTCGTAATAGTTATAGCAGTAACAGTAATAGCTATAGTAATAGTAGTAGAAGTAGTAGCAGTGGTAGGAGTAGTTGCAGTAGTAGTCATAGTAGAAGTAGTAGTTGCAATAGTAGTAGTAGTAGTAATGGTAGGTGTAGTAGATGAAGAAGTAGTTGTCGGGGTAGTACTAGTAGTAGTTGTTGTTGTTGTAGTAATAGTAGTAGTATTAGGATCAGTAGCAGCAGCTGTAGTTGTACTAGTAGTAGTAGCAGCAGCAGTAGTAATTGCAGTATTAATAGTAGCAGTTGTAGAAGTAGCGGTGGTAATAGATGCAGTAGTGGCATTAGTAGAAGTAGGAGTAGTAGTAGTAGTAGGACAATTTCTATTAGTTGTTGTTGTAGGAGAAGTAGTAGTGGTAGTAGTTGTAGCAGTAGTAGTAGTAGAAGTAATAGTAGTAGCAATAGGAGTAGCAACAGTAGGAGTAGTAGCCGTAGGAGTAGTAGTAGTTGTTGTTGTAGTAGTAGCAATAGCAGTAGTAACTATAGTTGCCATAGTAGCAGCAGTAGTAATAGTGGTAGTAGTAGTAGCAGAAGTAGTAGTAGTGGTAGTAGTAATAGTAGAAGTAGCAGAATCGTAGTAGCAGCAACAAAAGTAGCAGTCGTAGTCATTGCCATAGTAGTAGTAGAAGTAGTAGTAGTGGTAGTAGTAACAGTAGAAGTAGTAGCAGAAGCAGTAGTCGTAGTAGTAGCGGTAAGAGTAGGAGAAGTAGTAGTCGTAGTAGTCTAGCAGTAGTAGTAGTAGCAGTCGAAGTACTAGTAGGAGTAGCAGTAGTTGTAGTAAAAGAATTTGTCACAGTAGTGCTAGTAGTAGTCATAGTTGCAGAAGTAGTACTAGTGGTAGTAGTAGACATAGTACTAGCATTTATAGTAATAGTAGTAGTCGCGGCAATCGTAGCAACAGTAGCAGTGTGGCAGTCGTAGTAGTAGTAGTAGCAGTAGTAGCAGTTGTACTAGCAATAGTAGCAATAGTAGCAGTAGTATCTATATAGTATCTTTAGCAATAGTAGTAGGAGAAGTAGTACAAGCAGTAGTTGCAGTAGTCGTAGTGGTAGTAGGAGTAGCAGTAGTAGTGTCAATAGTAGTAATAGTAGTTGGGGTAGTGGTAGTAATAGTAATAGTAGCAGTACTAGCTGTAGTAGCAAAAGTAGTTGGAGTAGTAGTAGTTGTGATAGCTACAGCAGTAACAATAATAGCTATGGTAATAGTAGTAGAAGTAGTAGCAGTGGTAGGAGTAGTTGCAGTAGTAATGGTAGTATTAGAATTTATAGTAGAAGTAGTAGCAGTACTGGTAGGCGTAGTATATGAAGTAGTAGTTGTCGGAGGAGCACTAATAGTAGTAGTTGTTGTTGTAGTAATAGTAGTAGTATTAGTATCAATAGTAGTAGCTGTAGTTGTAGTAATAGTTGTAGTAGTAGTAGCAGTAGCAGCAGTAGTAGCAGTAGTAATTGCAGTATTAATAGTAGCCGTTTGTAGAAGTAGCAGTGGTAATAGATGTAGTAGTGGAATTGTAGAAGTAGGAGTAGTTGTAGTAGTAGGAAAATTTGTATTAGTTGTTGTTGTAGGAGAGGTAGTAGTGGTAATAGTTGTAGCAGTAGTAGTAGCAGAATTAACGGTAGCAGTAGTAATAGTATTAGTATTAGTAGTAATAGTAGTTGTTGTTGTAGTAGTAGTAGTAGTAGTAGTAATAGTAGTAGTAGAAGTAGTAGTAGCAATAATAGCAGTAATAGTAGTAGCAGTAGTAGTAATAGTAGTAGTAATAGCAGTAGTAGTAGTAGTAATAGTTGTAGCAGTTGTAGTACGAGTAGTAGTACCACTAGTAGTAGTAGTAGTAGTAATAGTAGTAGTTGTTGTTGTTGTTATAGTAGTAGTGGGAGTAGTAGTGGTAGTAGCCATAGAAGAGGTAGTAGTAATAAAAGTAGTAGTAGTAGCAATAGTAGTAGTAGTAGCAGCAGTAATAGTAATAGTAGTAGCAGCAATAGCAGCAATAGAAATAGTAGTAGTAGTAGTAGTAGTAGTGGAAGTAGTAGTGGTAGTAGTCGTAGGAGCAAAAGTAGCTATGGTAGAAGTAGTAGTAGTTGTATAAGAAGCAATAGTAGTGTAGTAGCAGTAGTTGAAGTAGCAACAGAAGTGGTTGCAAGAGAAGTAATCGTAGTAGTGGTAATAGTAGTAGCAGCAGCAGTAGTAGTAGTAATAGTAGCAGCAGTAGTTGCAGTAGCAATAGCAGTAGTAGTAATAGTAGTAGCTGTAGGGGTAGTAGCAGTAGTAATAGTAATTACAGTAGCTATACTAGTACTAGCCGCGGCAGCAACAATAGCAGCAGTTGTGGCAGTAGTAGTAGTAGCTATTGCAATAGTAGCAATAGTAATAGCAGCTGTAGTAGTAGTAGCAATAGCAATAGTAGTTGTAGTAGTAATTGTAATTTTACATGTACTAGTTGTAGCAAATCCTACTACTATAAATGTTGCTATCACAATTATTACTCCAACTACGACAACTTCTACTTTTGCTACTACTACTCCTACTACAACTGCTACTACGACTACTCCTGCCACAACTACCACTAATACTACTACTCTCATTCCTACCACAACAACTACTACTATTACTGCTTCTGCTACCATTACTCCTAATAATATTGCTAATGCTACTACGAGTACTACTACTACTACTACTATTACGACTATTACTATTACTACTGGTACTACTACTAATGCTACTGTCACTACTGCTACTACTACTACGACTGCTACTGCTACCACTACTTGTGCTGGTACTACTACAACTACTACAACAACTACTGCAACTACTACTACTACCACTACTACTACTACTCCTCCTACTCCAACTGGTACTACTACTTATAATACTACTGATACTGCTGCTATTACTACTACTACTACTAGTACTACTACTACCACGACTATTACTACTGTCACTCCTACTACAACTACCACTATGACTCCTACTTCTACTTCGACTCATAATACTACTACTGCTGCTCCAACTACTACTACTACTACTCCTCCTCCTCCTACTTCTATACCTAATGCTACCACTACTATTACCACTACTACTATTGCAACTGCTACCACTACTACAATTGATATTACTGCCATAGCTACTACTACTGCAATTGCTACTACTACTATTGCGACTGCTACAACTGCTACTACTACTGCTACAACTGCTGCTACTACTACTACTATTACTACTTGTTCTCCTACTACTACAACTAACCCTACTCTGACAACTACTACTACCACTACTACACGTACTCAGACTACTGCTACTACTACAACTACTGCTAGTCCCACTACTACTACTACTACTACTTCTATCACTACAACAACAACTACTACTGCTACTACTACTACTACTCTGATTGCTACTACTACTACTACAACAACAACTACTACTAGTCCCACTACTACTACTACTACTTCAACCACTACTACTACTACTATTACTATTACTACTCTGACTGCTGCTACTACTACTGCTACTACTACTACTACTCCAACAGCTACAACAATTGCGACTGCTACTACTACTACTACTACTACTATTACTACAACTGCCACTACTAATACTACTCCATTACTGCTAGTACTATTGCTAGTATTACCACTACTGCTACTTCTACTACTACTACTACTATCACTACTACTGCTACTACTACTACTGCTACTACAACTACTACTACTATAACTATTGCTACTACTACTACTGTTGTTGCTACTGCTATTAATGCTACTAACATTGGTGCTATTCTTACTACTGCTTCTGCTGCTAGAGCTGCTGCTGTTACTGTGACTACTACAACTACTACTACCATTGTAGACGATACTGCACCAACAACTACTACTACTACAACCACGACGTCTACTACTCTCACTCCTACTACTACTATTGCTACTCCGACAGCTACTGTTGCTACTACTACTACTACTATTGCCCCTCCAACTACTGCTTCTGTGGGTGCTACTACAGCTACTACTACCACAACAGCTACTACGATTGTAGCTGCTACTACAACTATTTCGACTTCTACTACTATGTCTACCAATACTACTACTACTCTCACTCCTAATGTTGTTAATATTACTACAACTCCTATTGCTAGTACTACTTATCTTACTGCTACTACTATTGCCATTGCTACTACGACTGCCATAACAAATACTATTACAACTATTACCACTAGTACTACTACTGCTACTACTAATACTGCAACTATTACTGCTACTGCTACTATCACTACTGTTACAACCACTTCTACTACAGCTCCTACTGCTACTATTACTATAACTACTATTACTAGTACTCCTACTACTGCTTCAAATACTGTTACTACTACTACTACTTCAGCTGCTATTACTGCAACAACTACTGCTAGTAGTGTTACTAGCAATAGTACTAATGTTACTACTACTTCACCACTACTACTACTACTACTACTACTCCTCCTACTACTACTATTTCTACTACTACTACTGCCACTGCTACTACTATTAATACTCCAACAACTTCTCTTACAACAACTACTACAACTACTCGTACTACTACAACAATAGCTAATACAACTACCACAGTTGCTGCCCCTCCTACTGCTAGTCGTACTACTACTGCTGCTACTACTATTACTACTACAACTGCTACTACTATAGCCACTTCTACAACAACAGCTACTACTACTTGTGCTACTACTATTGCTATTGTTACTACCACTGCTTCTACTACAACTACAACAACAACAATAACTACAACTACTATAGTACTACTACTAGTACTACTACGACTACTAAGACTACTCCTACAACTACTCATACTGCTCCTACTACTAGTACTCCAACTTCTCCTCCTCCCACTACTGCTCCTACTACTACTACAACTACCACTACTATTATTGTTGCTACTACTCCTACTGCTACCCCTACAAAGACTACTACTAATATTACTACTACCGTTGCTCTGCTTTTGCTGGTTGCTGCTACAAATGCTACTACTGCTACAACTACTACAACTACTACTACTATGACTACTACTACTACTACAATAACTACTACTACTACTCCTACTACTACTATAATTGTTACTATTATGACTGTTTCTACTGTTACAACTTCTACTACTGCTGCTACTACTTCTACTACCACTATTGCTGCAGCTCTCACTCCAACTACTAATACTACTACTCCTATTGATGCTACAACTCATAATACTACTACTACATCTGCTACTAAAACTATTGCTGCTGCTACAACAATTACAACTACTACTACGCTTGCCACTGCTGCTACTACTACTTCTACTACTACTACTATTACTCCCAATACTACTATTACTCTCACTCCATCTACAGCTACTTCAACAGCAACTACTACTGATATTATTACTCCTCTTTCTACTACTACAATTGCTACTACTACAACTACTATTGCTGCTGCTACCAATACCACTGCTACTGCAACTACAAGTACTACTACTACTGCTGCTACTATAACAACTTCTACTACTCCTGCTACAACTTATCATGCAAACGCTACTACTACTACTACTACTACAATTGCTACAGTCATTACTATTACTTCAACTACTGCACAACCACTACTACTACTACTGCTATTGTGATTACTATGACTACTAATACTACTACTACAACTAACACTAGTACTGCTGCTGCAAATACTACTACTAATACTACTACTATTACACTACTATTGCTACTCCTACCCCTACTACTGCTACTATTGCTACTACTTCTACTACTCCTGCACATACAACTAGTCCTTCTACTTCTCTTATAATAATTACTACTCTGACTACTCCTACTACTACAATAATAACTACTACTACAACTGCTGTTGTTGCTACTCCTACTGCTATTGCTACTACTACTACTACTTCTCCTCCTCCTCCAGCTACTGGTGTTGCTAGTACTAATTCTACGACAATGGCTACTACTAAGACTACTGCTACTACTATTACTGCTACTGCCACAACTACTACAACTGCTACTCTGAATATAGCTACTACTACTACCACTACTACTACTATAACTATTGCTACAACTACTACTACTACTGCTACTTCTACTACTACTGCAACTACTACTGCTGCTACAGCTGCTACTTCTACTACTACTATATTTTGACTACTCCTAGTACTACTACAACTACTGCAACTATTGCTACTGCTACTCCTACAACTACAACTACTACTGCTCCTTCTACTACTCCACGAACTACTCCTATTGCTGCTACTACTACTACTCCTACTTCTCCTCCTACTACTACTTCTACTACTACTACCACTACAACAACTACAACTATTATTCCTATTGTTGCTCATATAACAATTACTACTACTACTGCTGCTGCTGCTAGTACTTTGCTACTAATGCTACTGTCAGTATTGCTTCTCCTACTACTATAACAACTATTGCTACTACAACTAGTGCTCCTACTAATACAACTACTATAACAATTGCTGCAACTAGTACCACTACAACTACAACAACTACTACTACTGCCACTGCTATTGCTACTCTCACTCATACTACCACTACTACTACTACTAGTCCCAATGCTACTACTACTCATAATACTACTAATACCATTGCTATTGCTACTACCACTACTACTACTATGACTATTGCTCTTGTTGCTGCTACTGCTATTACTACTACACTACTACAACTTCTACTACTACCACTACTATTACTATTACAACTACTACTACTGCTACTCCTACAACTACTACTACCATTACTACTATTATTGCTACAACTATTACTACTAGCACTACTACTACTGCTAGAACTACTACGACTACTAGTCCTATTACGACTACCACTATTGCTACAGCTACTACAAGTATTGCGACTCCTACAGCTACTAATACGGCAACTGCTACACCTGCTTCCGCTACTACTACTGCAATAACTACTACTGCAACAACTACTCCTACATCTCATACTACTACTTCCATAACTATTTCCAATGCTAATGCTACTGCTACTATTGCTACTACTACAACAACTGCCACTACTACTGCTACTACTACTACTATCGCAACTACTCCTACTATTCCTACTAGTAGGAGTACTTCTAGCAGTAGTAGTTGTAGTTGGACTAGTAGTTGTAGCAGTAGTAATAGTAGTTACAAAACTGGTAGCAGTTGTTGTAGTAGTACGAGCAGTAGTAGTAGTGAAAGTAGAAGTAGGAGTAGGAGAAGCAATAGTACTAGTAGTAGTAGAGTCATAACAGTAGTAGTAGCAATTGTAGTAGTACTAGTAGTAATAGTAGTAGCAGAAGTAGCAGTAGTAGTAGTAGTCATAGTAGAAGTTGGAGGCGGAGAAGTACTAGTAGTAGTAGTAGCAATAGTAGTAGGAGTAGGAGCAGAAGAAGTAATGGTAGTAGTAATCAGAGAGTTAGGTGTTATAGTAGTAGTAGGAGTAGCAGTTGTAGTTAGAATAATAGTAGTATCATAGTAGTTGTAGTACTAGTTGTGCTAGTCGGAGTATTACAATTAGTAGTAGTAGTAGTAGTAGTAGTAGTAATAGTAGTAGTACTCGTAGCAGAAGTAGAAATAATTGTAGTAATAGTAGTAGTCATATTTGGAGTAGTAGTTGTTGTAGTAGGGGTAGTAGTGGTAGCTGCAGTAGTTGCATGAAGGGGAGTTGGAGTAGGAGTAGTTGTAGCAACAGTAGTAGTAGTGGTAGGAGTTGAAGTAGTAGTAGGAGGAGTAGGATCAAGAATAGTTATAGTTGTAGTATTAGTTGTAGTAGTAGTTGTAGTAGCAGTAGTAGGTGTAGTATTAGTTGTAGTTGTACTAGCAGTAGTAGCAGCAGCAATAGTTGTTGTTGTATTAGTAGTCGTAGTAGTGGTTGTAATAGGAGGAGTAGTAGTAGCAGTAGTAGTTGTTGTAGCAACAGTACCAGTAGGTGTAGTAGTTGTGGTAGAAGTAGTAGTCATGGTAGTCGTAGTAGTAGTAGAAGTAGGGGCAATAGTTGTAGTTGTAGTGGTGGTAGTAGTAGTAGTGGTTGTAATAGTAGTATAAGTAGTACTAGTACTAGTACTAATGGTAGTTGCAGTAACAGAAGTAGTACGAGTTGGATAGTAGTAGATGCAGTAGTAGGAGTAGGAGTAGAAATAGTAGTAGTAGTAGTTGTAGTAATGGTACTAGTAGTTGTTGTAAAAGTAATAGTAGTAGGAGCAACAACAGTAGTAGTAGCAGTAGAAGTAGTATTAGTAGTAGTAGTGGTGGTGGTGGTAGTAGTAAGACAAGTAATACGAAGACTAGTAGTTGTAGTAGTAGTATTAGTTATAGTAGTAGGAGTAGCAGTAGAAGTAGTACCAATAGTAGCAGCATTAGCGGTAGCAGAAGTTGTAGTAGTAGCAGTAGCAGCAAAAATAGGATTAACAGTATCTGTAGTAGGAGCAGGACTAGTAGTAGCAGTAGCAAGAGCAAGAATAGCTGTAGAAGTAGTAATAATAGTAGCAGCAGTAGTAGAAGTGGTAGTAGTAGTAGTAGTGGGAGTAGGATAATTGGCAGTAGTAGTAGGAGTAGGAGTACTTGTAGTAGTAGCACAAGTAGGAGTAGGATTAGTAGTAGTAATTCTGCTACTGCTACTACTACCACTACTACTACTACAACTACTATTACTTCTACTACTACTCCTACCACAATTACTTCTGCAATTATGGATACAAATACTACTTCTAGTACTACTACAACCACCCCTTCTACTACTACTATAACTAGTACTAGTACTACTACTACTACTATAAGTAGTACTACTACTTCTACTACTATACTTCTACTACTACTGCTGCTGCTGCTACTGCACTACCATTGCAACTACTATTTCTACTACTACTACTACTACTACTAGTACTACTAGTACTACTACTACTGCTATTACTACTATTGCTAATACTAGTACACTACTACTAGTACTACTAGTAGCAATGCTACTACTCTAACAATGACTACAATTACTACTACTACTTCTGCTACTACACCTACTACTACTACTACTGCTACTACAACTACTCCAACAACAACTACTAATACTATTACGGCTACTATTACTACTTCTACAACTACGACAGCTACTACTACACCTACTACTACTACTACAACCACTCCTACCACTAATATCACTACTACTACTACTATGGCTACTACTACGCCTACTACTACTACTATAACCACTCCTACTGCTAATATCACTACTACTACCACTATTACTACTACAAGTACCCCTATTGCTACTACTACTGCTGCTACTACAACTACTGCTACTCCTACTCCTACTCCTACTGCTACCACTTCTACTGCTCCTCCTCCTACTACTACAACAACTACCACTGCTACTACTACTACTACTATATCTAATACTACTATACCACTACTCCAAGTCTTAGTCCTATTACTACACATAATACTACTTCTACTTCTACAACAACTACTACAACAACTAGTACTTCTTCTTCTACTACCACTACTCTTCTTGAAACTATTACTACTACAGTTGCTACTAGCACTACTACTACTACTCCTATTACTATAACTACTATTGCTACTACTGCTACGACAACAACTTCTACTACTTATGTTGCTACTCATACTACTACTACTAATAATAATACTCCTAGTACTACTACTAATTCTACTTTTGTTCCTACTACTACTTCTGCTCCTACACCTAATCCACCTACTACTTCTTCTTCTTCTTCTACTACTATTACTACCGCTACTATTACTACTTCTACTTCTACTACTACTACTACTATTGCTAATAGTACTGCTACCACTACTACAACTACGGTTGATACTATTTCTACTACTACTACTACTACTACTACTACTTCTACTTCTATTACTACTACTAATACTAGTACAACTCCTGGTACTGTTATCACTTCTACAACAACAACCATGACAACAACAAGTTCTGCTGCAAGTGCTTCTGCTACTACTACTGCTACTTCTACCACTACTACTACTTCCACTACCACTACTACTACAACAACAACAACTACTGCTACTACTACTAGTACTAGCACTACTACTACCACTACTACTACTACTACTTCAACTACTACTACAACTACTACTTCTACTACGACTACTACAAGTAGTACTACAACTACCACAACAACTTCCTCTTCTACAACTACTACAACTTCTGCTACTACTATTACTACTATAACTATTACTACTACTAGTTTTACAACTTTTGCAACTACTAGTACTACTACTACTTCTAATGTTAATACTAGTACTATTACTACTACTACTCCTATTACTACTACTACGACTCCTATTACTATTTCTACTACTATTACTACTATTACTATTAATACTACTACAACTATTACTACTGCTATTGCTACTCCTCCTCCTCCTCCGCCTACTCCTACTACTTTTGCTGCTATAACTACTACTACTATTGCTCCCGGTACTACAAGTACTGATACTACTACTAATGCTACATTTGCTACTGCTACTCCTACTACTATGACTGCTACTACTACCACTAGTGCTGTTATTGCTACAACTACTAGAACAACTGTTGCAACTACTACTACCACTACAACAACAACTACTACAACTACTCCATTTGCTACTACTAGTCATAATACTATGAATACTGCAGCTATTACTACTACTACTACTATTATGATGACTATTATAGCTGTTGCTTCAACTAGTGCTATTACTACTTTTGCTAATAATACCACTACTACTACTACTCCACTACTACTAATACTCCTACTACCACTACTACCACTACTCTCACTCCTACTACTACTACCACAACAACTACTCCTACTGCTACTATGACTCATAATACTACTAGTGCTGCTCCAACTACTACTACAACTACTACAACAACAACTACTACTATTACTCCTACTGCTGCTACAACTATTACAACAACCACAACTCCTACTGGCATAACTAATGCTACTACTACTCCTAATACTACTACTAGTCTTGGTACTGCTACTACTTGTACTGCGACTCCAACTGCTACTATAGCCATCGCTGCTACTACTACAGCTGCTGCTACTACTACTACTACTCAAACTATAATTTCTCCTTCTACTACTACTACTACTACTACACCTACTCCGACTACTATTACTACTACTACTACTACTACTACTCCTACTCCTCGAATAGCTACTACAATTGCTACCGCTGCTGCTACTACTGCTACTACTGTAACTGCTATTGCTAACACTACTATATTACCACTAGTACAATCACTACTGCAACTTCTACTAATACTACTACTACTACTATCACTACTACTACTACTACTACTACTATTACTACTACTACTACTAGTATTGCTATTGCTACTACTACTGTTGCTACTGCTATTAATGCTACTGCCATTGCTGCGATTCTTACTACTACTATTGCCCTTGCTGTGACTACTACAACTACTACTACTATTATAGCCACTACAACAACAACAACGACAACAACTACTACTACTACTACAGCCACCACTTTTACTACTCTCACTCCTACTACTACTTTTGCTACTCCAACTACTACTACTATAAATAATACTACTACTACTACTACTATTGCTCCTGCAACTACTGCTTTTGCGACTGCTACTACTCCTACTACTACTACTACTATTATGATTGCAGCTGCTACTACAACTATTTCTACTTCTACTACTACTACCACCAATACTACTGCTACTCTCACTCCTACTGCTGCTACTATTATTACCACTCCTATGGCAACTACTACTGCTACTACTATTACTACTGCTTCTACAACTGCCACAAGAACTACTGCCATAACTATTACCACTGGTACTGATAGTACTACTACAACTATTACTGCTACTGCTACTACTGCTGCTGTTACAACCACTTCTACTACGGCTCCTACAGCTACTATTACTACTACTACTTCAACTACTGCTAGTATTATCGCAACAACTACAGCTACTACTATTGCTAACAAAACTACAAATACTACTACTACTACACTACTACTGCTACTACTACTCCTATTACTGTTACTATTACTACTGCTGCTACTGCTACTACTACTACTACTACTACTACTAATGGTCCTACTACTTCTATTACAACAACAACTACTATGACTACTCGAACTACCACAACAACAAATACTACTACTACTACAGTTGCTGCTCCTCCTACTACTACTCATACTACTACTGCTGCTACTAATACTATTCCTACTATTGCTGCTACTACGGCCACTTCTACTATAATTGCTACTACTACTTCTACTACTACTATTGCTATTGTTACTGCTAGTACTATTACTAGTACTACTGCTACATCTACTACTACTACTACTGCTGCTACTACTACTACAACAACAACAACTACAACTACTACTATACTACTACAAGTAGTAGTGCAACTACCACTACTAAGACTACACAAACAATTACTCATATTGCCGCTGCTACAAGTACTCCAACTTCTCCACCTCGCAGTACTACTCCTACTACTACTACAACTACCACTACTACTACTGCTGCTACTACTTCCAATGCTACTCCTACAACAATAACTACTACTACTACGACTGCTACTACTGTTGTTGCTGCTACTGTTACTACAATTGCTACTATTGCTACAACTGTGACTACTGCTACTACTACTACTCTAACTACTACTACTCCTACTAATAATAATGTAATTGTTACTACTACTGCTGCTACTACTGTTACTACTTTTACTACTTTTGCTACTACTTCTTCCACTACCACTACTATTGCTACTCTCACTCCTACTACTAATACTACTGCTCTTATTGCTATGACTACTCATAATACTACTACTGCTGCTGCTACTACTACAACAACAACTACTACTATTCCTACTTCTACTTCTACTACTACTACTGCTACTACTGCTACTACAACTACAACTATTACTATGCTTGCCATTGCTGATGCTACTACTTCTACTACTACTGCTGCTGCTACTGCTACTGCAACTACAGCTACTACTTTGCTTCCCACTGCTGCTACTACTACTTCTACTACTACTACTATTACTGCCAATACTAGTATTACTCTCACTCCTACTGCTGCTCTACTACAACTCCTAGTGAAACTATTACTCCTCTTTCTTCTACTACAGCTGCTACAATTACTACTACTATTGCTGCAGCTACCACTACTTCAGCTACTGCTACTACAAGCACTGCTACCATGACAGCTACTGCAAGTACTGCTACTTCTACAACTACTGCTACTACAACTACTTCTACCACTACTACTAGTTCTCCTGCGAATGCTACTACTAATACTACTACTATAATTGCTACTGCCACTACTGCACAACTACTACTACTAATACTACTACTACTGCTGCTGCTATTACTACAACTACTGCTACTACCATTGCAACTATTACTACTACTACTGTTGCAAATACTACTGCTAATACTACTACTGTTACACAACTATTGCTGCTACTACCCCTATTACAGCTAGTATTGCTACTACTGCTACTGCTACTACTTCTACTACTGTTGCACCTACAACTAGTCCTTCTACTTTTCAAACAACTACTACTACTGGGACAACTCCTACTACTACAACAACAACTACTACTACAACAACTAGTACTACAACTCCTACTGCTACAACTACTGCTACAACTACTACTGCTACTACTGCTACTACTAATACTACTACTACGGCTACTACTATGACTATTGCTACTACTACTACTGTCACTACTACTATTACTACTACTACTAATACTACTACTGCTACTACTACTGCTACCACTACTACTACCACAGCTGCTGCTGCTACTGCTACGACTACTACTATAGTATGACTACTACTAGTACTACTACTACTGCTACAACTACAACTACTACTGCTACTTCTACTACTCTAGCAACTACTCCTACTGTTGCTACTACAACTACTCCTACTTCTCCTACTACTACTACATCTACAACTACTAGCACTACTACAATTGCAACTGCTATTCCTATTACTGCTCATATAACAACAACTACTACTATTGCTGCCACTGCTAGTACTAATACTATTACTCATACTACAACTACTACAACTCCAAATCCTACTACTTTAACTACTTTTATTGCTACAACTACTACTGTTACTACTCCAACTACAACTACCATAACAACTATTGTGACAACTATTACCAGTGGTACTACTACAGCAACAACTAATATTTCAACTAATACAACTACTATTCCAGGTACTGCTACAACAGCTACTGCTACAACCACTTCTACTACTACTTCTACTGCTGCTGCTGCTGCTACTACTGCTGCTACTGCTACTGATCCTACTGCTACTACTACTACTTCAACTACTGCTACTACTACTACATATGCTGCTCTTACCACAACTATTACTACTATTGTTACTGTTAATACTACTACTAATACTATTGCTAACTCTACTACAACTCCTACTACTATTACTATTGCCAAAGCTACGACTACTTTTACTACAACTATTGCTCCTAGAACTACTAGTGTTACAACTACTGCTACTGCTACTACTCCTACTACTGCTGCTGCTACTTCTACTAGTGCTACTATTATTACTTCTGTTGCTACTCCTACTACTACTGCTGCTGCTGCTGCTACTAACTACAGCTACTGCTACTGCTACTACAACTACTACAACCACTAGTACTACTCCTGCTGCTTATTCTGCTACAACTACTACTTGCCCAAATACTACTACTTTCACAGCTACTGCAACTACTACTACTACAACAACAACTACTACTCCTCCTCCTCCTCTTAATACTAATGATACTACGTCTACTACTATTTCTGCTACTACGACCACAACTACTTCTACAACTGCTACTACTGCAACTATGTCTACTACTGCTTCTACTATTGCTCCTACTATTGCTACTAATACTACTACTAGTAGTAGTACTATTATTGCTACTGCTACTACTACTACTACTAGTACTACTACCACAACAACTTCTATTACTGCTAGTACCGCTGTTGCCGCTACAACAACTACCAACCTTACTACTACTAATACTACTTCTACTACTTCGACTACTACCACAACTACTACTTCTACTACTACTGCAACTACTGCTACAACTGCTACTATCACTGCTACAACTGCTACTATCGTCGCTACTCTACTACTTTAAGAACCACTTCTACTACTCTAACCACAACTACTACAATTGTTGCTTCTATTGCTACTAAAATGATTGCTATTGCTACTACTACCACTCTACTAGTACTTCTACTCCTGCTTCTATTGCTATTACTACTTTTGCTACTACTAGCACTTCTACTCCTGCTACTGCTACTATTGCTACTGCTACTACTACTACTACTCTTGCTAATACTACAACTACTACTACAACTACTACTACAACTCCTCCTACAACTACAATAACTACTACTACCACTACTACTATTGCTATAACTAGTACTACTCCTATCATTGCTACTGCTACTACAATTACTACTACTACTACTACTACTACTATTACCACCACTGAATACTATGACTACTGCTTCCACTACTACAACAATTGCTACTACTACTACTACTTCTACTAATGCCACTCCTACTACTAGTCCTGCAACTGTTACTACTAAAACAAATTCTACTACTACTATTACTGCTGCTACTACAACTACTACTGCTACTAACTCTACTGCAACCACAACTACAATTGCTACCACTACTACTATGGCTACTGCTATAACACCTACTATGACCGATACTGCTACTACTCCTACGATAACTACTACTGCTGTTGCTACGATTGCTACAACTACAACACCTACTATGACTGATACTGCTACTACTCCTACCATAACTACTACTGCTGCTGTTTCTATTGCTACAACAACAATAACTACTACTACTACGGCTGTTGCAACTGCTGCTACTGTTACTGCTACTACTACTCCTACTACTACTGCTGCTGTTGCTGCTGCTACTACTACTACTACTGCTACTACTACTACTACTACTACTACTACTACTACTACTACTACAACTACTACTACTACTACTACTACTACTACTACTACTACTACTATTGCTACTGCTACCACTACAACTGCTACTACTGCTACTACTGCTATTATTACTACCACTATTACTACTTGCTACTAGTACTACTGCCACTTTTGTAGGTACTGCTGCTACTACTATAGCTATAGCTCCAAATGCTATTGCCATAACTGCTACTCCTACTACCATAACTGCTACTACTGCAATTGTTACTACTACTACAACTTCAAGTACTAATACAACTTGTACTTCTCCTACTGCTATTACTACTGTAGTACTACAACTACCACTATAACTTCCTCTTTTGCTGCTACTGGAACTACTGCTACAACTATTACAACTAATGTTACTACTAGTACTATTACTACTACTGCACCTATCACTACTACTACGACTCCTATTACTACTTCTACTACTATTACTACTATTACTGCAACTACTACTACTACTACTACTACTGACTACGACTACTACTACTACTACTACTACTACTACTACTACTACTACTACTACTACGACTATTATATACTACTTCTACTATATGACTAGCTACTACGAACTTATTTACTACTACTACTTCTAAAATTACTACTACTACTTATACTACTAGTACTACTACTACTATACTTCTACTGTTGCTACTACTGCTACTACTAATAAGAGAAATAGCAGTAGTAATTACTGTAGTTATAGTTCTAGAAGTAGTAGTTGTAGTAGTAGTAGCAGTAAATGCAATTGCAGAAACTATAGTAGCATTGTTAGAAGTAGAAGCAACAGCATCAGTAGTAGTGGTAGTGGTAGCATTAGCAGCAGTAGCAGTAGTAGTAGTAATAGTAGTAATAGTGGTAGCAGTAGTAGTAGCAGAAGTAACAGTATTAGCAGTACTGGTAGTAGTAGTAGCTGTAGTAGTAGTAGAAGAAGAAGAAGTAGTAGTAGTTGCAATAGCAGTAATCATAGTTGTTGTTGTAGTAGTTATAGCAGTAGTAGTAGTAGTTGTTGTAATAGTTGTAGTAGTCGTTCCAATCCTAGTAGCAAGCATAGTAGTAATAGTTTTGGTAGTTATAGTAGTAGAAGTAGTTCTAGTAGTTGTAGTAGTAGGAGTAGTTGTTTTTGTAGTAGTAGCAGTAGTAGAAGTATTAGTATTTGCAGTACCAGTAGAAATAGTAGTAGTAGTAGTAGTAGGAGTAGTAGTGTTATCATTAATAGTAGTAGTAGTAGTAGTAGCATTAGTAGTAGTAGTATTTGTGTTAGTAGTAGTAGTAGTAGTAGTAGCAGTATGAGAAATTATTATAGTTGTAATAATTGCTTAAAAAGTAGTAGTCGTAGTAGCAGAACGAGCAGCAAAAGTAGTGGTAGTAATCATAGTAATAGTGGTAGTAGCAGTAGCAGTAGAAGTTGTAGCAAGAGTACTAGTAGGAGCAGTAGTAGGAGTATGAGTAGTAGTAGTAGTACTTGTAGCAGTAGATGTGGGTGTAGTAGTAATAGAAGTAATAATAGTAGTAGTTGTAGTTGTGGTTATTGTTGTTGTAGTAGTAGTAGTAACAACAGCTATAGTAATAGCAATAATAGTTGTAGTTATAGTTGTAACAGTAGCAATAGTCACAGTAGAAGCAGTAGAAGTAGTAGGAGTAGTAGTAGCAGTTACAATAGGAGTAGCATTAGTAATTGTTGTAGTAATAGCAGTAGTAGCGGTGGTAGCAGTAGCGGTAGTAGATGTAGTAATAGTAGCAGTCGCAGTTGCCATACTAGTAGTAGAAGAGATAGAAGCCGTAGTAGGAGGAGAAATAGTAGTAGTAGTAGTAGTAGTAGTAGTAGTAGTATTAGTTGTAGTAGTAGTAGAAATTGTAGTTGCAGTAGTAGCAGTAGTAACAGTGGAAGCATTAAGGTCTGTAGTAGTAGTCGTGGTGGTTGCAGCCATTGCATTGGGAGCAAAAGTAGTAGTAGTAGTGGTAGTAGCTGTTGCAAAGGTAGCAGTAGTAGTAGTAGGTGAAGTAATAGTATTATAGTAGTAGCAAAAGTAGTGGCATTAGTACTAGTAGTAGCAGAAGTACTTGTATTAGTGGTAGTAGTAGTAGTTGCAGTACTAGTAGTAGTAGTACTAATACAAGTAGTAGTATAGTAGTTGCAGTTCTTTTGGTAGTAGTACTAGTAGTAATAGCAGTTGTTGAAGTAGTAGTAATAGTAGCAATTTCAAAAGTAGTTGTTGTTGTAGGAGGAGAAGTAGAAGTAGTAGTAGTTGTAGTAGTAGTAGTAGCAGTAGTTGTATTAGTTGGTTCAGTACCAGTAGCAGTAGTGGTAGTAGTAGCAATAATAGTAGTAGCAGTAGTAGCAATAGTACTAGTAGTAGTAGTTGTAGTAGTAGCTGTAGTACTAGTGGTACGAATAGTTTGAGTGGTTGTAACAGCAGCAGTAGTAGTGGTAGTAGTAGTAGTAGTTATCGTAGTAGTAGCTGTAGTAGTAGTAGCAGTACTAGCAACAGTAGTAGTTGTAGTAGTAGTAGTAGTAGCTGTAGTTGTAGGAGGAGTTGGAATAGGATTTTTAGTAGTAGTAGTAGCAGCAGCAGCAGCCATAGCAGCAGTAGCAGTAGTAGCAATAATAGTAGAAGTAGTTGTAGTATAGTTGTAGTAGTAGTAGTAGCAGCAGCAGCCATAGCAGTAGTAGTAGTAGCTGTAGTATAGTTGTAGTAGTAGTTGTTGAAGTTACAGTATAGTTGCAGTAGTAGCAGCAGCCATAGCCGAAATAGCTGTGGTAGCAATAGCAACAACAGTAGTAGTAGTAATAGTATTAGTAGTTGTGGTGGTGCTAATTATTGCAGCAGATGCAGTAGTAGTAGTAGTAGTTGCAGTAGTAGTAGTAGTAGTAGTAGTAGCAGTGGCTCTAGTAGTAGTATTAGTTACAGCACTAGTGGCAACAGCTGTGGTAGTGGTCATAGTAATATTAGTAATTATAGTAGTAGTAGTAGTAGAAGTAGTAGTACTAGTAGCAGCCACAATAGTTAAAGTAGCAGTAGCAGCAACAACAACAGTTGTGGTAGTAGTAGCAGTAATTGCAGTGGTAGTAGTAGTAGTGTTTTTAGTCGTCGTAGTAGTAGTAGGAGGAGAAAAAGTAGCAGTAGCAGTAGCAACAACAGTAGTGGTACTAATTGTAGTAGTAGCGATTGTAGTAGTAGTAGCTCTAGCAGTAGAAGTAGGATTAATAGTAGTTCTATTAGTAGTAGTATTACTAGTTGTAGCAATAGGAGAACTTGTTGTTGTTGTAGTAGTAGTAAAAGGAGTAGTAGCAGTAGTAGCAGAACGAGTAGTAGAAGTAGTAGTAGTAGTCGTGGTAGTAATAGTAGTTGTAGTAGCAGTAGTAGAAGGGGTACTAGTAGGAAAAGTTGTCCTTGTAGTAGTAGTAGCAGTACTAGTGGTACTAGTCGTAGTAGTAGGAGAAGTAGTTGTAGTTGCAGTAATAGGTGTAGTAGTAGCAGTAGCACTATAAGAAGCAGTAGTAGCAGTAGTAGTGATAGCGGTTGTAGTAGTTGTAGCAGTAGTAGCAGTTGTAGCCAGAGTGATGGTAGTAGTAGTAGTTGTAGTGGTAATAGTAGTAGAAATTATAGCAGTCATTGTACTGGAAGTTCAAGTTGTGATAGTAGCCCATGTTAGCAAATATAATTGTAATAGTTGTCGTAGTTGTTTTAGTAGCAGTAGTAGTAGCAGTAGTAGTAGAAATAATAGTAGAAGTAGTACTATTAATAGTAGTAGTACCAGTAGTAGCAGTTGTAGTAATACTAGTAGTAGCAGTAGTATTAGTAGCAATAGTAGCATTGGTTGGAGTAGCAGCAAGTGTAGTAGCTGTAACAGTAGCAATAGTAAAATTAGTAGGTGAAGTAGTAGTAGTAGTCGTAGTAGTAATAGTAGTAGTAGCAGTATTAGTAGTTGCTGCAGCAGTTGTAGTGCTAGTAGTAATAATAGATGTAGTAGCAGTAATAGTAGCAGTAGTAGCAGCGGTTTAGTAGTAGTAGTAGTAGTGGCAATAGCAACAGTAGTAGTAGTTGTTGTAGTAGCTGAAATAGTATTAGTAGTAGTAGCGACAACACCAATAGTAGTTGTGTAGTACTAGTAGTAGTTGTAGTAGTAGGAGTAGTAGTCGTGGTGGTGGTAGTAGTAGCAGCAGTAGTAGTAATAGCAGCAATAGTAGTCATAGTAGTGGTAGTGGAAGTAGTAGTAGCCATTGTACTAATATTAGTAGTAGTCATTGTACTAATATTAGTAGTAGTAATCATAGTAGTAGTACGAGTAGTAGTTTAGTAGAAGTAATAGCAGTAGTAGTAGTAGTGGTAGAAGTAACAATAGCAGCCATAGTAGTGGTGCTTGTAGTCGAAGTAGTCGTAGCAGTAGTAGTATAAGTAGTAGTAGTATTAGTGGTTTTAGTTGTTCGAGTAGCCGTAGTATTGCTAATAGTAGCATTAGTAGTTGCCGTAGTAGTAGGAAGAGAACTAGGAGTTGTAGTAATAGTAGTAGTGGTAGCAGAAGTTATTGTAGTTGTAGTAGCAGTAGTTGCAGTAGCCATTGTAGTAGTAGCAGCAGTAGTAGTAGCAATAGTAGTAGTAGCAATAGTAGTAGTAGTAGTAGTAGTAGTAGTCGTTGTTGTAGTTATAGTAGTTTTAGTAAGAGTAGTAGTAGTTTCAGTTGTAGTTGTTGTAGCATTAGTAGTAGTAGAAGTAGTAGTGGAAGAAGTAGCAGCAATAATAGTAGTAGTTATAGTTGTAAGAGTAGTTGTTGTTGTTGTAGTAGTAGTAGTAGTTTTTGTAGCAGTAGTAGCTGTATTATCTGTAATAGTACTAGTAGTATTTGTACTACTAGTAGTAGTAGTAGTAGTAGCTGCAGTAGGAGTGGCAAAAATAGTAGTGGTAGTGTAGTAGCTGTAGCTGGAGCAGCAGCTATTGTAGTAGTAGTAGTAGTACAAGTAGTAGAAGTAGTAGTTGTAGTTGTAGAAGTAGCAGCAGTAGTAATTGTATTGCTACTAGTAGTCGTAGTAGTAGTAGTGGTAGCGGTAGTAGTGGTAGTGGTCGTAATAGTTGTTGTAGAAGTAGTAATATTAGTAGTAGTTGTAGTAGTAGTAGTAGTAGTCGTAGCTGGAGTATTACAACCCGTAGCAGCAACAACAGTAGTTATTGTAGTAGTAGTAGTAGTAATAATAGTAGTAATAGTGGTAGTAGTTGAAGTAGTAGTAGTTGTTGTAGTAACAGCAGTAGGAGTAATATTAGCAGTAGGAGTAGTAATAGTAGTTGTTGTAATTGTACTGGTAGTAGTAGGATTTGTAGTAGGATTAGTAGTGGTAATAGTAGTTACAGTAGTAATAGTCGAAAAACTAGCATTAGTAGTAGTAGTGGTAACAGTAGTAGCTGTGTTGGTGTAGTAGTTGTGGCAGCAGTAGCAGTAGTACTAGTAACATTAGCTGGAGTAGTAGTAGCTACAAGAGTAGAAGTTGTGGTAATAGTCATAGTTGTTGTTGTAGTAGGTGAAATAGTAGCTATAGAAGTAATAGTTATAGCAATTGTAGTACAAATAGGAGTATTAGGAGTTACTAGTAGTAGTAGTTGTTGTTATAGTTGTAATAGTATTATAACTACTAGAACTATTTCATTACAACTATTATTCCTACTACTGCTTCTACTTCTACTACTACTATTATTACTACTAGTACTACTACTACTACTATAACTACCATTACTACTACTGTTTCTACTACTGCTACTACTATTACTACTACTACTGCTGCTATTGCTACTACTGCTACTACTATGACTGCTACTACTGCAACTTCTCCTATAATTAACACAACTACTACTTCTCCTACTACTACACAATCTTCTACTACCACTACTGGTACTACTAATTTTGCTACTACTATTACTACTACTACTGCTAGTTTTATTACTATTGCGACTTCTACTATTTTTGCTACCACTGCTACTACTAATGCTACTGCAATAACGCCTGCTACTACTCATACTGCTGCTACTACCGCCACTACTACAACTGCTACTACTACTACCACTGCTACACCTATTACTACAACAACAACAACTACTACTACTACTCCTCCTAGTACATCTTCTACAGCTGCTATAACCTCTATTACGACTACTGCTAAAACTAATGCTACTACTGCTTCTACTGCAACTACTACAAAAACTACTGCTTCTGTTAATACTACTGCAACTACTACTACTGTCACAACAGCTACTGCTACTATTACTACTCCTACTACTATTGCTACAACTATTGCTACTACTACTACTATTGCTGCTAGTGCTACTAATACTACTACCGCTCCTCCTCCTACTACTGCTATTATTGTTACTACAAATACTACACGTACTGCTACTACAACTGCAACGGCTGCTGCAACTGCTACTATAACTACTACTAGTGCTACTGCTACTAATACTGATAGTGCGAACTACTGCTGCTCCCTCAACTACTACTTCTACAATAACCACTACTAGTACGACAACTAATACTACAGCTACTGATATTGCTACTAATATTACGACTGCTACTAGTACCACTACTACTGCTACTACTGCAACTACTACTATAGCTAATGTTGCTATTACTTCTACTTCTACTACTACTACTACTATTACTACTACGTCTGCTACTATTACTCCTACTACTACTGCTATGACTCATGTAGCGACTACTACTCCAGCTATGAGCGCTGCTCCTACTTCTACTACTACTACAACAACTACTGCTACTATTACTTCTACTACTACTACAACAACTACTGCTACTATTACTACTACTACTACTAGAACAACAACAAATACTACTACTACTCCTCCTACAACTACTTCTACTACTACTATAACTACTACTGCAGCTACTAATACTACTACTACTAATACTATCTCTACTGTTAGTAATACTACTGATACTTCAACTACTGCTACTACTATTGCTCTTACTACAACTACTATTACTACTCCTACTGCTACTACTCTACATCTACTACTACTATTACTACCACTATTAGTAGTAGCAGTAGAAATAGTAGTAGTAGTAGTAGTGGCAATAGCTGTAGTTGCAGAAGTAGTAGCCTAAGTAGTAGTTGTTGTAGTAGTAGTAGTAGTAGTAGCAGTAGCTGTATAGTAGTAGTAGTAGTAGTAGTAGTAGTAGTAGTAGTACTAGCAGAAGTAGTAGTAGTAGTAGTAGTAGTAGTAGCAGCAGTAGTAGCAGTACTAGTAGTAGTGGTAGTTGTTGTAGCTATACTTGTAGTAGTAGTAGTAGCAATAGTAGCAATGGCAGTAGCTATAGTAACAACTGTAGTAGTAGTAGTAGTAGAAGTAGCAGTAGTAGCAATAGTAGCAGTTGTAGTAGTAACAGTAGTAGCAATTATAGCAGTAGCACTAGTAGTAGCAGTATTAGTAGTAGTAGAAGTAGTAGTAGTTGCAAAAGCAATATTATTAGTTGTAGCGATAGTAGTAGTAGCCGTTGGAGTTGTAAGAGTAGTGTTAGTAGTAGCAGCAACAGTTGCAGTAGTAGTATCAGTAATGGTTGTAGAAGATATAGTAGTAGTATTTCTAGTACCAGAGATAGAAGTTATAGTAGTAATAATAGCAGTAGCCATAGTGGTAATAGTTGCAAAAGAAGTAGTAGTAGTAGCAATAGTTGTTGTAGTAGTAGCTACAGTACTAGTAGCAAAAGTAGTAGTGGTAGTAGTAGTGGCAATAACAGTCACAATAGTAGTTATAGTAGTAGCAGCAGAAGTGGGAGTAGAAGTTGGAGTAGGTATAGTAGTATAAGTTATAGTGGTAGTAGTAGCACTAGCCAGAGTAGCAGTAGTAGCAGTAGCAGGAGTAGGACTAGTAGGAGGAGGAGGAGGAGGAGGAATAGTAGTAGTAGTAGTAGCTGTAGGAGTAGGAGTACAAGTGGTAACAGAACTAGTAGTAGTAGCAATAGTTGTAGTAGTAGGAGTGGCTGTAATTGCAGTAGTTGGTGTAGCAGGGGTAGTAGCACAGTAGTAGCCGTAGAAAGAGTAGTAGTAACTGTAGTAACAGTAGTGGAAGTAGTTTTAGTAGGAGTACTAGTAGTAGTAGTAGTAGCAATAGTTTTGGTAGTAGTAATAGTAGAAGTAATAGTAGTAGTAGTTACAGTAGGAGCTGTAGTAGTAGCAGTGGCACTAGTAGTAGTAGTAGTAGTAGTAGAAGTAGAAGTAGTAGTAGTAGTATTTGGAATAGCAGGAGAAGTGGGAGTTGTCGTTGGAGAAGTAGTTGCAGAAGTAGCAGTAGTACTAGTAGTATTAGTCACAGTATTAGTAGTAGTAGTAGTAGTAGTAGTGGTAGTGGTTGTAGTAGTAGGAATAGTAGTTTGTAGTAGCTATAGTAATTGTAGTCATAGTAATATTAGTAGTGGTAGTGGTTGTAGTAGTTGCAGCGGCAGTAGTAATAGTAGTCATAGTAGCAATAGTAGTAGTAGTAGGATTAGTAGTAGTAGAGGTAGTAGCAAAAGCAGTAGTAGCAATAGTAGTGGTGGTAAGAGCTGTAGTAGCAGTAGTAGCAGTAGTAGTAGTAGAAAAAGTAGTTATAGTAGTAGTAGTAGTAGAAATAATGGTAGTAGTAGTAGTAGCAGCAATAATAGGAGTAGTACTAATTCTAGTGGCAAAAGTAATGGTAGGTGTATTTTTGGGAGTAGGAGTTTGTTTATGAGTAGTAGTTGTAACTGTAGTACTGATAGTAGCAGTAGTAGTAGTACCCGTAGTAGTCATAGTACTAGTAGTAGGAGGAGAAGGAGTACTATTAGTAGTAGTAGTAGTAGCAGTAGTAAGAGTGGTAGTTGTAGTACTAGAAATAGTAGTAGGAGTTGTCATAGTTGTTGGAGTTCGATTCGGAGTAGTAGTAGTAGTAGTTGCAGTAGTAGTAGTAGAAGTAGTAATACTAGTAGTAGGGGTTGTAGCAGAAGTAGTAGTAGTAGTAGTAGTAGTAGCAGTAGAAGTTGTAATAGGAGCAGTAGTAGTAGTAGTTTTAGAAGTAGTAGTACTAGTAGTAAAGTTGTGGCAGTAGTAGTTATACTAGCAATCGTAGTAGTAGCAGTAGTAGTTGTTTTAGTAGTTGTTATAGTAGTGGAAGTAGTTGTAGGAGTAGGAGTAGGAATTGGAGTTCGAGTAGCAGGAGGCATAGTAGTAGTAGTAGTAGTAGTAGTAGTAGTAGTAGTAGTAGTAGTAGTAGCGGCAGTAGTAGTAGCAGTGGTAGTTGTTGTTGTTATTATAGTAGTAGTTGTTGTTGTTGTTGTTGTATTAGTAATAGTTGTAGAAGTCAGAAGTTACTGTAACAGTAGTAGTATAAGTAGGAATAGCAGTAGCAGCTGGAGGAGTAGCAATAGTAGTAGGAATAGGAGTTTGAGTATGAATAGTTATAGTAGGAGTAATAGTAGTAGTAGTGGTGGTGGTGGTAGTAGGAGTTGTAGTAGTGGTTGTGGTAGTAGTAGTTGTAGTAGTAGTAGTAATACTAGTTGTTGTTGTTGTATTATTAGTAGTAGTAGAAATTGTAGCAGTAGTAGTTGTTCTAGTATAACTAGGAGTAGTAGTAGTATCATTAGGAGTAGTAGTAGTAGTAGTACTAGTAAAAGTAGTAGTAGTGGTAGTAGTTGTAGCAGTGGGAGTAGTAGTAGTTGTAGCAATAACAGTAGTACTATTAGTAGTGGCATTACGAGTAGTAGTAGTAGCAGTAGGAGTAGTTATCGTAGTAGTATACTAGTAGTATTAGTAGTAGTAGTACTAGTAGTATCAGTAGGAGTGATTGTAGTAGTAGTTGTTGTAGATGTGGTAGAAACTGTACAATTAGTAGTAGTAGTAGCTGTTGTTTTTGTTGTTGTAGTAGTTACAATTGTCATAATCGTAGTTGTAGCAAAAGTGGTAATAGTATTTATAGTAATAGTAGTAGTAGAGGAAGTAGTAGCGGTAATAGTAGTCGTAGTAGAAGAAGGAGCAGCAGTAGTAGTAATAGCAGGAGTAGTAGTAAGAGTAGTAGTAGTAGTAGGAGTAATAGTAGGAGTAGCAGTAGAAGTAGTAGTAGTTGTTGTAGTAATAGTAGTTGTAAGAGAAGTAGTAGTAGGAGTAGGAGTAGTGGCAGTAGTAGCAGTTGTAGGAGTGGGAGTAGTAGTATTAGTAGTAGCTGGAGTAATAGTGGGAGTAGCAGAAGTTGTAATAGAAGAAGTAGTAGTAGTAGTACCCGTAATTGTAGTAGTAGTCGTGGTAGTAGTAGTAGTGGTTGTACTAATAGTAGTAGTACTAGTAGTAGTAGTAATAGTGGTAGTTGCAGTTGGAGTATTAGGAATAGTAGTAGTTGTAGTTTTTATAGTAATAGTAGTCATTATTATGGTAGTTATAGTAGTAGCAGGAGTAGTAGTACTTGTTATTATTGTAGAAGTCCTAGTAGGAGTAGTGGTAGTAGTTATTGTTGTAGTAGCGGCAATAGTAGTAGTAGTAGTAGTTGTTGTTGTTGTAGTAGTAGTAGTTGTAGTCATAGTAGTAGTTGCGCAAGAGTAGTGGTAATATTAGTTGTTATAGTAGTCGTAAAGTTATTGGTAATGGTAGTAGAAGTAGTAGTAGAAGTAGGAGTAGCGGCAGAAGGCGCAGTAGTACTAGTAGTTGTTGTCTTAGTAGTGGCAGTAACAGTAGTAGTAGTACTAGTAGTTGCAATAGCAATAGTAGTTGTAGTAGTAGTAGTAGTAGTAGCAGTAGCGTTAGTTGTAGTAGTGGTTGTTGTAATAGTAGTAGTATTAGTAGTAGTAATAGTAGTTTCACGAGTTGGGGTAGGAGTAGGAAGATTAGCAAGAGCAGCAACAGCAGCAGCAGTAGTAGTAGTAGTTGGAGTAGCAGTAACCGAATATGCAGCAGCAACAGCAGTAGCAGTAGTAGTACGAGTAGTAGTAGTAGTAGTAGTAGTAGTAGTAGTAGTAGTAGTAGTAGTAGTAGTAGTAGTAGTAGTAGTAGTAGTAGTAGTAGTAGCAGTAGCAGTTGTCGTAGCAGCAGTAGCAGTAGTAGTTGTAGTAGAAGTAGTAGCAGCAGCAGTAGCAGCAGTAGTATTACCATCAGTCAGAGTTGTGGTTGTAATAATAGTAGTAGTAGTAGGAGTAGGAGTAGGGGTGGGAGTTGGAAGAGTAGTAGGAGCAGCATCATCAGCAGTAGTAGGTGTAGCAGTAGCTGTATTAGTAGCTGTAGCCATAGTGGTAGTAGTAGTAGTAGTAGTAGTAGCAGTCGTATTAGTTGTAGTATTAGTAGTAGGAGTAGTTGCAACAATAGTAGTACCACTTGTAGTAGCAGTAGTAGTAATATTAGCAGTATTAGTAGTAGTACTACTAGTATTATTAGTAGTAGTAATAGTCATAGCAGTTGTATATTTAGTAGTAGAAGTACATGCAGTAGCAACAATAGTAGTGGTTGTAGTCTCAATAGTACTGATAGATGTAGAAGTACCAGTAGCAGTAGCAGTCATAGTTACAGTAGTATTAGTATTAAAGTAGTAGTTGTAGTAACAATAGTAGTAGTAGTAGTAGGCACAACAGTAGTAGTAGTAGTAGCAATAGCGATAGTAGTAGTCGTAGTAAGAGGAATAGTACTAGTACTAGTAGTAGTAGTTGAAGTAGTAGTAGTAGAAACTGTAGCAGTAGTGACCGTAGTTACAATGGCAATTGTAGCAGTAGCAGTTGTTGTAGTAGTCGTACTAGCAAAAATACTAGTATTAGCTGTAGTAGTAGCTGTAGCGGTAATACTAGTGGATGATGTAGCAGTAGTTGTAGGAGTGGTAGTAGAACTAGTAGTAGTAGGAGGAGGATGAGGAGTAGTACTTGTTGTAGCAATAGTAAATGTAATAGTAGCAGTTGTAGTAGTAGTGGTAGTAGTAGCAGTGGCAGTAGCTGTTGTAGTAGCAATAGTAGTATTATTAGCTTTAGTAGTAGCAGTAGCAATAGTAGTAGTGGTAGTAGCTATAGTAGTAGCTATAATAGTAGCCATTGTAGTAGCATTAATAGTAGTATTAGCAACAATTGTAGCAGTGGCAGTGGTATTAGTAGTAGTAGTATTAGTAGTTGTAGCGATAGTAGTAGTAGTAGTAGCAATAGTTGCAGTAGTTATAGCACTAGTAGTAGTAGCAGTAGCAGCAGCAATAGCAGTAACAGTTGTAGTTGTAGCTATAGTATTAGTTATAACAGTAGCAGTAGCAGTAGTAGTAGTTGTAACAGTAGCAGTAGTAGCAGTAGTAGTAGTTGTAACACCTTCCATGGCTGAGTAGAAACCCCTTTCTAGGTACTCATCGGGGATGTGTGTGATGGTTTCTGACCTTATGGCCTTTGATAACCAGACCATAGCATGCCGAAAAATCCTGGATTGACCCCTCGGGTGGCACAGAGGCTGGACCTAATAAGTCCACCGCAAGGTCGATATTGGGAGAGAAGTAGGTATTCGTGGCCTTGGGGAGAAGGAGACTCAGGAATTTCTTACGCCGATCACGGTGTCTGAATTGCAAAAGGCCGCAGTGCGCGTAAATCTGCAAGAGGCAGTAGCTGCCAGTCGGATGAGCATGACAGATACTAGGGTGAGCGTCTGAAGTTCTCAGAGTGCTCATCTCTTGTTCGATAAGGTAGGATATATACCTCACACCCTGAACCCAGAGTACCTAGACATTTCATCAATTGTTATACACCTCCCGGTGAATGAACACGTTCCTTCCAGCCAAAATAACCTCCTCATACCAAGAAGCCTTACAAGCCGTTGAACCCATAGAACACCCAGCAGTTGGATTCATCAAACCAAGTGATTATACGAGTGTTTCAGCTCAAAACATAGCCCTTCTAAAGCAAAATAATACCCAAATCCAGCTTCTAGTTCAAATTGCCGAAGCCCTACGGGATATCCAAGCCGATATCCAGCTCCTCAGAAAGCAGAAAACAAAGAGTGACAGTCCAATTCTCCCAGAAACTTTACTCACACAGCTAGAGAATCTGTCCCTCCATCCTAAAACCAGGCCTCCCGAACCACGCGGGAGACTCCTTATTTTTAAAGACCCCTTGCTAATTTTGCAGGAGGAACAAGCAAAGCTAAATGGCAGTAGTAGTCGTGTTGGAAAAAGCGCCCCAGCCCCTGGTCGAAGACCAAATTCGGGGGTATAGGCGAAATCAGCGACGACTCTACACTGCACAGCAAGCAACACGACGGATCGTCCGTCGCTTGACGGGGCAACCTGCCCCTCAACACGTCTTAGAACAGCAACTGGACCCGCAGGAGAAATTGCGCCAATCCATGCGAGAACGCGCGGCTATAGCTCCTGCCGAAGTCCTTTATCATTCCAGAACAGATGATGAGCACCACCGAGTATACATCCACCGCTCGGAGGAGTCCATCAGTTGCGTCGGCGACGCACAGGTGGACCGGAACTTCATCCAAGATGACAGTTACCAACAGCTCAGAAGGAGCGGTATGAAGTTCATACACATTGGTGTTATGCAGGTACGCCTGCAGGTGCTCCATCGACACGAAGAAGGAACACTGGCGCTTGTCGTGTTCCGAGACAATCGATGGCAGGGTGATAAATCACTAATTGCCACCATGGAAGTTGACCTCACGCAGGGGAGCCAATTAGTTTACATTATCCCCGATATTATGATGACTATTGGAGATTTTTGCAGGAATGTTCAACTCTCCATTCTAACTCGGGGCTATGATACATGGCACCATGGTGAGGCCAACTTACTCGTTACCCGAGGACTGATCGGAAGGCTGTCAAACACACCAAACGTGGCCTTTGCATATGAAGTCGCAGGAGTCACTGACTATCTAGCAAGTCACGGTGTTCATGCCCTCCCTGGACGACGGTACTCGACGGCACCGCTGTGTGGGATAAACTGGCTCCTGAAGCCCCCTCAAATCCTGCCTATCCTGACACCCACCGAAGTGTCCAGTACGACACTCCTAGATGGAAGGAGCTCACTCAGCTTCAACCATCATGCCTCTATTCCTGACACCACTGAGGATGAGATTGTTGCCATCCTCACTCAAGAAGAGGCTCCAGATGAGACGACGGAGGAAGTTTGGGACACCTTGGGCGAACCAAGCGGAAAATATGACTATTATGTCAAGTATTCTGCTCCTCCGTCCTTCTTCACGCCCTTTCCAGCCACACCAACAGGATGGGACGATCTGGAAGATGACCTACCAGGACAGCAGCCTGCCATAACAGGATGCAAGCAGCCTCAGCATCCGGCTCCTCGAAAGGTGATGCCAGCTAAGAAGTGGCGACGCCGCTTTGCCCAACAACAGCCAGCGAACGGGCATCTTACGTGGCGATCCAAAGGACAGGAGAGCCAGCGTCCAACTTGCGGAACCCATGCAGGAGATACACGCCCAGGGGCCTCTGTACTCCGGTCCATGGAACCTCTGCAGGAAGGGACTGGTGACAACACCCACCTTCTAGCCACGTGGCGTCTGACCAACCAAGAAGGCAACTCTGATGCTGAACATGACCCAGATGAGGATTGTGAGTATTTGCAATATTATACTTGTTTGGGAAATACAGATGGAGAAATAGAACTCGTTGCCACTTTAGAAGAAGAAGACTGGGGTATGGAGTATCCCCAGCGGGCACCACCGGCACCACCTCAGCAAGCAAAGCCAACGGAGCGGCTTTGCTCCTCTTCCATTGTCTCCGAATACAGGCCCCCAGTGGAATCAACCCTGGGCCCTGTTAACTACCCCCCAGCGGCGAGACCTACTGAGCCTGGTCCAAGCCAAGGACCAATCTTTGGCGACTACCAACCCAAGAATCTGAGGTTCAAAGCCAGGAATACCTCAGAATGGTGGAACCTCCCTTCTGCCCAGCAGCAATCAGGGGCTATCTTTGTTATGCCCCCCAGATTGGGCAATTCAGCGACGTCTTCATGCGTTGGGAGTCCATCACCAAAAATTCGGTGGCTCTACAGGGTTTCACAGATTCCCGGACAAAGACTGAATTCATTGAGAACTTGCTTGGGGAGTCTGAAAAGCTCGCCTGGATCCAGTGGAGGATGGCCTACCCCATGGAATACCAGCCCCTGTTGGATCATGCAGATGGTGCTGACGGTACGCAGAACATCCTCTCACAGATTCGGACCATATTCGCCCTGGAAGATCCCTACCAAGGCTCAACAACAATGCAAGAAGAAGCCTACAGGGATCTGGAACGGTTATCCTGCTAGAATTTACGGGATATCGTTCCTTTCCTTAATGACTATATGCAGGTAGCATCTCGGACTGGCCGGTTATTCACTGGCCCGGAGCTCTCAGAGAAACTCTGGTCAAAGATGCCTGGCTCCATTGGCAAGAAAATCAAAGTAGCATTTGAAGCCAAACACCCAGGTAATACCATCGGAGTTTATCCTCGAGTCCTATTTACTTACAAGTACCTGGAAGAAGCATGCAAGGAGGCAGCCTTTACCCGGGCCCTCAAGGATTTGTCGTTCTGTCACGACATTCCAATCCCGGGGTATTATCAGCGACCCCAACGAAAGGTTGGCGTTCGGCGGTCGACAACCTATAAAGGGAAGCCACATCCTTCGCATGCCCGCATCGAGAAGAAGAAGCACCTCATCCGCAACAGGAGGTGTAGATGCTTTCTCTGCGGAGAAGAAGGGCATTTTGCCCGAGAATGCCCCAATGAGCGACAGAATGTCAAGCGCGTCGCCATGTTCGAGCAGCTTGACCTTCCTGCCGATTGCGAAATTGTGTCCGTTCAAGAAGGCGATGACCCTAGCGATGCCATCTATAGCATTTCTGAAGGGGAGGAGGACACGGCAATCTTGCAGGAAGAAAAGATTTTCATGTTTCGGGAAGAAGACAGGACCTGGTGGATTGGCCCGACAGGAGGCTACCGCGCCATGGTCAAAGTTTCACAACAACAGCACGAGTATAGCCACACTTGGGAATTACATCAAGATGTGCCTGACGCTTACGAAAGATGCTCTTGCTGCCAGGCACCCTCCCAAAAGTGCTACCGTATGCACTGCCCAAGCTGTAAGCTGACAGTATGCGGCAGATGCAGCTGGTACTACTTCAGCAAAAGCGTTCCAGTGGCCCAGACATCCCTTCCAAGGTATGAGCCCAATGACTTACTACTTGAACAACAAAATTACATTTCTACTTGTGAAAGGGAAAAGCGGCAGCTGCAAAAACAGCTCACTCTCGCCCGTGAAGAGAAGGAGGCCCTTCAACAACGCCTCCTCCTTGCCCAAGAGGAAAGCCATCACTGGCAACGTGAGTCTGAAAACTGGAGGCTGAAGCACAAAGAGCTCGAAAATCCCACCATGGAGCTTGACCGCATGGTGCTCGAGCGAAGTGATTTGCAAAAGGAAATCCAAAAGCTCCAATGGGAAAAAGGAGCACTCAAGCAGCAGGAGGATGAGCCAGCGGATACCGACGACCTTAACGTACTTCTCGTCGACACTACTCAGCGGCTCCTCTCAGCTGAAATGAGGGTGACAACACCACCCCGGCGGACGAAAAATATGCTCTACAACATTAAGGTGAAGTTCGATATTCCCCGTATTGTGCCATTTGAAGTCAATACAATCCTCGACACAGGGGCTACAACCTGCTGCATTGACCACGGAACGGCTCCTGCCAATGCCCTGGAGGACAACCCCTTCCTCGTGCATTTCAGTGGCATCAACTCCCGCACTTCGGCCAATAAAAAGCTTAAATTCGGTCGCATGATGATTGGGGAAAATGACTTTCGGATCCCTTACACATATGCCTTCCCGATGAAGTTGGGGGAGGATATCCAGATGATCCTTGGCTGCAACTTCATCCGCGCCATGCAAGGTGGCGTCCGCATCGAAGGAAATACGGTTACGTTCTACAAAAATGTAACCACAATTCATACTCTCCCATCTGTACCGACTGCAGCAGCTATTGAAAAACTGGACCTAGATGAGGATGAGTACATTCAGATGCAAGAGCTAGTGCAGTATGCAACGGACCAACAGCCATCACGGAGCTTCACCAGCAGCGTTGGCTCCCTGCTTGAAGGACTCCGACGCCAAGGGTACATTGGTGAAGACCCACTGAGATATTGGTCCAAGAACCAGGTGCTCTGCCACCTGGACATCAAAAACTCGGATTTCACTATTGAAGACCGGCCCTTAAGGCACATTACACCACAAGCCAAGGCTACGTATGTGAAAGCACTACTACATCTTGGCCTTATTCGCCCCAGCAGAAGCCGACACTGCACCACTGCAATCATTGTGAATTCTGGTACAACAGTTGATCCCCGAACGAACCAGGAGATCAAAGGCAAGAAGAAGATGGACTTCAACTATAAGCGCCTGAATGATCTCACCAACAAGTCGGCCAACAATAAGCCTTCCCGCGTACGTTGGCTCGCCTTCACTGGATGGCCTGCACCCGGAACTCTGGAAGGACTCAGCCTCGTAGCAACCCGGTTACAGGAGGCACACCAGACACCCTCTCAGAAGGCAAAGGAGGAGCACTTGGCGGGAGCCCAAGACTTGTGCTACAATATGAATCACAGATACAGCTCCTACAGAGCCTTCCCATGTCCCTCGATACCAACGACGCCATCAGGCGACGGCTTCAACAGCTGGAACGACAAAGTTCCCAGGAAGCACTTAAAGCTGTTCGACAGTTCCGGGACCTCCACGCCCTGAAGCTATCCGAAGCCACAAAGCGCGCAGGACGCAAGACCACGGGCAACTTCTGGGCCCAGTGGCATCCTGTTGTAACCCAGATTGATGTCCAGCTTGAAACAGCAGTCAAACTCACAACTGACGCAGCCCAACGACTGCCTGCCTTCATGTTCTGCGCACAGCAGAAAGCCTGCGCAAGAAGAAAGCGGTAGCATTCGGCCCAACAATCCAGCCCAAAGGGTCCAAAGTTGCTTGGACCAGACAGTCCAAAGAATAACCAGCCCGGCCCAGTCCAAAGGAAATCGTATCCTGATGGTGTAAAGTAAAGTTACCTTTATAAAGTAGCTTTTAGAAAAGCCACTTTATAAAAGAGACTTTTGTAAAGTAACTTTAGACTTTTGTAAAGTAGCTTTAGGAAAGCTGCTTTTGAAAAGCAGCTTTAGCTTTTATAAAGTAGCTTTAGGAAAGCTACTTTTGTAAAGGCAGATGTGATCTTATCGCATCTGCTAGGTGTAAGGCTTCCCTATAAAATGGGAAGCATATCATAGAACTGAATATAGAAGAATCACCGAAGAATTCTCTCTTCTGGGTTTTGTTTTGAGTTCATCCTTTCTTCCACCTTCACACTTCCGCAACCCTTCCACCACCTATCAGAGCTTAGTTGCTCTTCCACATTCTGGTTTCAGAGCTTAGTTGCTCTTCCACCATTCTGGTATCAGAGCCTAGTTCCTTACCTGGCTTAACACCTTCCACGGCCGAGTAGAAACCCCTTTCTAGGTACTCATCGGGGATGTGTGTGATGGTTTCTGACCTTATGGCCGTTGATAACCAGACCATAGCATGCTGAAAAATCCTGGATTGACCCCTCGGGTGGCACAGAGGCTGGACCTAATAAGTCCACCGCAAGGTCGATATTGGGAGAGAAGTAGGTATTCGTGGCCTTGGTGAGAAGGAGACTCAGGACTTTCTTACGCCGATCACGGTGTCTGAATTGCAAAAGGCCGCAGTGCGCGTAAATCTGCAAGAGGCAGTAGCTGCCAGTCGGATGAGCATGACAGATACTAGGGTGAGCGTCTGAAGTTCTCGGAGTGCTCGTCTCTTGTTCGATAAGGTAGGATATATACCTCACACCCTGAACCCAGAGTACCTAGACCTTCATCAATTGTTATACACCTCCCGGTGAATGAACACTTTCCTTCCAGCCAAAAAAAAATAACCTCCTCATACCAAGAAGCCTTACAAGCCGTTGAACCCATAGAACACCCAGCAGTTGGATTCATCAAACCCAGTGATTATACGAGTGTTTCAGCTCAAAATATAGCCCTTCTAAAGCAAAATAATACCCAAATCCAGCTTCTAGTTCAAATTGCCGAAGCCCTACGGGATATCCAAGCCGATATCCAGCTCCTCAGAAAGCAGAAAACAAAGAGTGACAGTCCAATTCTCTCAGAAACTCTACTCACAAAACTAGAGAATCTGTCCCTCCATCCTAAAACCAGGCCTCCAGAACCACGCGGGAGACTCCTTATTTTTAAAGACCCCTTGCTGATTTTGCAGGAGGAACAAGCAAAGCTAAATGGCAGCAGTAGTCGTGTTGGAAAAAGCGCCCCAGCCCCTGGTCGAAGACCAAATTCGGGGGTATAGGCGAAATCAGCGACGACTCTACACTGCACAACAAGCAACACGACGGATCGTCCGTCGCCTGACGGGGCAACCTGCCCCTCAACACGTCTTAGAACAGCAATTGGACCCGCAGGAGAAATTGCGCCAATCCATGCGAAAATGCGCGGCTATAGCTCCTGCCGAAGTCCTTTATCATTCAGCACAGCTGTGTGGGATAAACTGGCTCCTGAAGCCCCCTCAAATCCTGCCTATCCTGACACCCACCGAGGTGTCCAGTACGACACTCCTAGATGGGAGGATCTCACTCAGCTTCAACCATCATGCCTCTATTCCTGACACCACTGAGGATGAGATTGTTGCCATCCTCACTCAAGAAGAGGCTCCAGATGAGACGACTGAGGAAGTTTGGGACACCTTGGGCGAACCAAGCGGAAAATATGACTATTATGTCAAGTATTCTGCTCCTCCGTCCTTCTTCACGCCCTTTCCTACCACACCAACAGGATGGGACGATTTGGAAGATGACCTACCAGGACAGCAGCCTGCCATAACAGGATGCAAGCAGCCTCAGCATCCGGCTCCTCGAAAGGTGATGCCAGCCAAGAAGTGGCGACGCCGCTTTGCCCAACAACAGCCAGCGAACGGGCATCTTACGTGGCGACCCAAAGGACGGGAGAGCCAGCGTCCAACTTGCGGAACCCATGCAGGAGATACACGCCCAGGGGCCTCTGTACTCCGGTCCATGGAACCTCTGCAGGAAGGGACTGGTGCCAACACCCACCTTCTAGCCACGTGGCGTCTGACCAACCAAGAAGGCAACTCTGATGCTGAACATGACCCAGATGAGTATTGTGAGTATTTGCAATATTATACTTGTTTGGGAAATACAGATGGAGAAACAGAACTCGTTGCCACTTTAGAAGAAGAAGACTGGGGTATGGAGTATCCCCAGCGGGCACCACCGACACCACCTCAGCAAGCGAAGCCAATGGAGCGGCTTTGCTCCTCTTCCATTGTCTCCGAATACAGGCCCCCAGTGGAATCAACCATGGGCCCTGTTAACTACCCCCCAGCGGCGAGACCTACTGAGCCTGGTCCAAGCCAAGGACCAATCTTTGGCGACTACCAACCCAAGAATCTGAGGTTCAAAGCCAGGAATACCGCAGAATGGTGGAACCTCCCTTCTGCCCAGCAGCAATCAGGGGCTATCTTTGTTATGCCCCCCCAGATTGGGCAATTCAGCGACGTCTTCATGCGTTGGGAGTCCATCACCAAAAATTCAGTGGCTCTACAGGGTTTCACAGATTCCCGGACAAAGACTGAATTCATTGAGAACTTGCTTGGGGAGTCTGAAAAGCTCGCCTGGATCCAGTGGAGGATGGCCTACCCCATGGAATACCAGCCCCTGTTGGATCATGCAGATGGTGCTGACGGTACGCAGAACATCCTCTCACAGATTCGGACCATATTCGCCCTGGAAGATCCCTACCAAGGCTCAACAACAATGCAAGAAGAAGCCTACAGGGATCTGGAACGGTTATCCTGCCAGCATTTACGGGATATCGTTCCTTTCCTTAATGACTATATGCAGGTAGCATCTCGGACTGGCCGGTTATTCACTGGCCCGGAGCTCTCAGAGAAACTCTGGTCAAAGATGCCTGGCTCTATTGGCAAGAAAATCAAAGCAGCATTTGAAGCCAAACACCCAGGTAACACCATCGGAGTTGATCCTCGAGTCCTATTTACTTACAAGTACCTGGAAGAAGCATGCAAGGAGGCAGCCTTTACCCGGGCCCTCAAGGATTTGTCGTTCTGTCACGACATTCCAATCCCGGGGTATTATCAGCGACCCCAACGAAAGGTTGGCGGTCGGCGGTCGACAACCTATAAAGGGAAGCCACATCCTTCGCATGCCCGCATCGAGAAGAAGAAGCACCTCATCCGCAACAGGAGGTGTAGATGCTTTCTCTGCGGAGAAGAAGGGCATTTTGCCCGAGAATGCCCCAATGAGCGACAGAATGCCAAGCGCGTCGCCATGTTCGAGCAGCTTGACCTTCCTGCCGATTGCGAAATTGTGTCCGTTCAAGAAGGCGATGACCCTAGCGATGCCATCTATAGCATTTCTGAAGGGGAGGAGGACACGGCAGTCTTGCAGGAAGAAAAGATTTTCATGTTTCGGGAAGAAGACAGGACCTGGTGGATTGGCCCGATAGGAGGCTACCGCGCCATGGTCAAAGTTTCACAACAACAGTACGAGTGTAGCCACACTTGGGAATTACATCAAGATGTGCCTGACGCTTACGAAAGATGCTCTTGCTGCCAGGCACCCTCCCAAAAGTGCTACCGTATGCACTGCCCAAGCTGTAAGCTGATAATATGCGGCAAATGCAGCTGGTACTACTTCAGCAAAAGAGTTCCAGTGGCCCAGACATCCCTTCCAAGGTATGAGCCCAATGACTTACTACTTGAACAACAAAATTACATTTCTACTTGTGAAAGGGAAAAGCGGCAGCTGCAAAAACAGCTCACTCTCGCCCGTGAAGAGAAGGAGGCCCTTCAACAACGCCTCCTCCTTGCCCAAGAGGAAAGCCATCACGGGCAACGTGAGTCTGAAAACTGGAGGCTGAAGCACAAAGAGCTCGAAAATACCACCATGGAGCTTGACCGCATGGTGCTCGAGCGAAGTGATTTGCAAAAGGAAATACAAAAGCTCCAATGGGAAAAAGGAGCACTAAAGCAGCAGGAGGATGAGCCAGCGGATACCGACGACCTTAACGTACTTCTCGTCGACACTACTCAGCGGCTCCTCTCAGCTGAAATGAGGGTGACAACACCACCCCGGCGGACGAAGAATATGCCCTACAACATTAAGGTGAAGTTCGATATTCCCCGTATTGTGCCATTTGAAGTCAATGCAATCCTCGACACAGGGGCTACAACCTGCTGCATTGACCAAGGAGCGGCTCCTGCCAATGCCCTGGAGGACAACCCCTTCCTCGTGCATTTCAGTGGCATCAACTCCCGCACTTCGGCCAATAAAAAGCTTAAATTCGGCCGCATGATGATTGGGGAAAACGGCGTTCGGATCCCTTACACATATGCCTTCCCGATGAAGTTGGGGGAGGATATCCAGATGATCCTTGGCTGCAACTTCATCCGCGCCATGCAAGGCGGCGTCCGCATCGAAGGAAATACGGTTACGTTCTACAAAAACGTAACCACAATTCATACTCTCCCATCTGTACCGACTGCAGCAGCTATTGAAAAACTGGACCTAGATGAGGATGAGTACATTCAGATGCAAGAGCTAGTGCAGTATGCAACGGACCAACAGCCATCACGGAGCTTCACCAACAACGTTGGCTCCCTGCTTGAACGACTCCGATGCCAAGGGTACATTGGTGAAGACCCACTGAGATATTGGTCCAAGAACCAGGTGCTCTGCCACCTGGACATCAAAAACGCGGATTTCACTATTGAAGACCGGCCCTTAAGGCACATTACACCACAAGCCAAGGCTACGTATGTGAAAGCACTACTACATCTTGGCCTTATTCGCCCCAGCAGAAGCCGGCATCGCACCACTGCAATCATTGTGAATTTCGGTACAACAGTTGATCCCCGAACGAACCAGGAGATCAAAGGCAAGGAGAAGATGGACTTCAACTATAAGCGCGTGAATGATCTCACCAACATGTCGGCCAACAATAAGCCTTCCCGCGTACATTGGCTCGCCTTCACTGGATGGCCTGCACCCGGAACTCTGGAAGGACTCAGCCTCGTAGCAACCCGGTTACAGGAGGCACACCAGACACCCTCTCAGAGGGCAAAGGAGGAGCACTTGGCGGGAGCCCAAGACTTGTAGTAGTAGCAGCAACAACAATAGGAGTAGTAGCAGCTGTAGTAGCAGTAGTAGTAGTAATTGTATTAGTAGTAGTAGTCGCAGCAGTTGTAGTAGCAGTAGCAGTAGGAGTATGAGTAGTTAGAGAAGCAATTATAGTAGTAGTGGTAGTAGTAGCAGTCATAGTAGTAGTAGCAATAGTAGTATTAGTAGTAGTACTTGCAGTAGCAGTAGTTGTAGCAGTGGTCGCAGTAGTAGTAGTAGTTATTATTGGAGAAGTAGTAGTAATAATAGTAGTAGCAATAGTAGTAGTAGGAGTAGTAGTAGCTATATCAGTAGTAGTACTTGCAACAGCAGTAGAAGTAGTTGCAATAGTAGAAGTAGTTGTAGTAGTAGTAGCAGCATCTGTAGTAGTAGTAGTTGTAATAGTTGTAGCTGTTGTTGTTGTCGTAGTTGTCATTGTTATTGTAGTAGTAGTAGATGTAGTTGTAGAAGTAGTACTATTATTATTAGTAGTAGTAATAGTAGTAATAGCAGTAGTAGTTGTAGCAGTGACAATAGTAGTACCAGTAGTATTAGTAGTTGTAGTTATGGCAGTAGTAGTACTTCTAGTAGCAGTGGCAGTAGTAGTAGTAGTTGTAGTAGTAGTAGTAATTATTGTTATTGTTGTTGTTGTTGTAGTTATTGTAATAGTGGTAGTGGATGTAATAGTTGTTGTAGTATTAGTGGTGGTTATAGTAGTAGTAGAAGTAGTAGTAGTAGTAGTAGTTGCTGTAGTGGCAGTCGTAGCCGTTGTAGTAGTCGTAGTAGTAGTAGCCATTGTAGCAGCAGCAGTAGTAGTAGTAGTAATGGTTGTTTGTTATTGTTAGTTGTAGTTATTGTAATAGTGGTAGTGGATGTAATAGTTGTTGTAGTATTAGTGGTGGTTATAGTAGTAGTAGAAGTAGTAGTAGTAGTAGTAGTTGCAGTAGTGGCAGTCGTAGCCGTTGTAGTAGTCGTAGTAGTAGTAGCCATTGTAGCAATAGTAGTAGTAGTAGCAATCCAAGCAATTATAGAAGCAGCAGCAGCAGCAGCAGTAGTTATTGTTGTTGTAATACTAGTAGCAGTAGTAGCAGTAGCACCAGTAGCAGTAGTAGTTGTTGCAGTAGTAGTAGCAGTAGTAATCGAAGTTGTAGTTGTTATTGTTGTTGTAATAGTAGTACCGGCAGTTGTAGTTGTGGTAGTCGTATTAGTTTCAGCAATAGTACCGTTGTAACAGTAGTATTAGTAGTAGTAGTAGTAGTAGTAGTAGTAGTAGTAGTAGTAGTAGTTATTATTGTTGTAATAGTTTTACCGGCAGTAGTAGTTGTGGTAGTTGAATTAGTTGCAGCAGTAGTAGCCGTTGTAGCAGGAGGAGGAGGAGTAGTAGTCGTAGCAGTAGTAGCAGTAGTAATAGCAGTCGTAGTAGCTATTGTGATAGTAGTTGTAAGTGTAGTAGCAGTCGCAGAAGCTGCATTAATAGTAGCAAAAGTAGTAGGAGGAGAATTAGTTGTAGTGGATGTTGGATGTTTAGTAATAGTAGTAGTAGTACTATAAGTTGTTGTAGTTGCAGAAGTAGTTGTAGTAGTTGTGGCTGTAGTAGTTGTAGTAGTAATAGTTGTAGATATAGTAGTGGTAGCAGTAGCTATTGTAGTAGTAGTAGTAGTAGTAGTAGTAGTTGGAGCTATAGTAGGAGTAGCAGTAGCGGCAGAAGCAGTAGTTGTAGTAGCAATAGTAGTAGTAGTAGCATTAGTATTAGTAGCAATAGTAGTAAGTATTGTAGTAGGAGCAGCAGTAGTACGAGTTGTAGTAGTCATAGTTGTTGTTGTTGTTGTCATTTTCATAGTAGCAGTAGTAGCAGTGATAGTAGTAGGTGTAGAATTGTAAAAGAAGCAGCAGTAGTTATAGTTGTAGTAGAAGTAGTACGAGTAGAAGTAGAGTAGTAGTTGTAGTAGTTGTAGTCGCAGTAGTAGAAGTTGTAGTAGTCATAGTAGTAGTAACTGTACTAGCAGTTACAGTAGTAGTAGTAGTAGAAGTAGTAGATGTAGTAGCAGTTGCAGTAGTAGAGATGTAGAAGTAGTGGTAGTAGTAGCTGTAATAGCCACAGTAGCAGCAGCTGTAGTGGTAACAGTAGCTGTAGTAGCAGCAGCTATAGTGGTAACAGTTGCTATAGTAGCTGCAGTAGCAATAGTTGTAGTAGCGGTAATAGCAGCTATTGTAATGGTAGTATCAGTAGTAGTGGTAGAAGTTGGAGTAGTGTCAGCAGGTAGTAGTGGTAGTAAGTGCAATTGTAGTCATATTATTAGCAGTAATAGTAGTAATAGTGGAACTAGTAGTTGTAGCAGTAGCAGAAGTAGTATTAGTTATTGTTGAAGCAGTAGACGTGGTAGTAGTAGGAACAGTAGTAGTAGTAGTAATAGTAGCCAAAGTAGTAATAGTAGTAGTAGCAGCAATAGTAGTGGACGTAGTAGTAGTAATGGTAGTAGTGGTAGTAGTAGTTGTAGCAACGTAGTAGCAGTTGTTGTAGTAGTTGTAGAAATAACAGTAGTTGTGGTAGTCACAGTAGTTGTGGCAGTAGTAGTCGTTGGAGTAGTAGTATTAGTTGGCGAAGTTGAAGTAATAGTAGTATTTGTACTGGCAGCAGAAACAATAGTCGCAGTAGTAGTTGTTGTAGTAGTAGTAGCAGTCTCAGTAGTAGTAGTAGTTGTAGCAATAATAGTAGTGGTAGTAGTAACAGTTGTAGTAGCAGTAGCAGTCGCAGTGGTTTTAGTTATTGCAGTTGAAGTAGTACTAGCAATTATTGTAGTAGTAGTTGCAGTAGTAGTTGCTTAGCAGTTACCGAAGTAGTAGTAGTAGTCATAACAAAAGCAGTAGTAGCGAAAGTATTAGTAGTAATAGTAGACGTAGTAGCAGTGGCTGTAGTAGTAGCAACAGTAGTAGTAGTTGTAGGACTAGTAGTGGCAATAGTAGTAGCAGTAGCAATCGCAGCAATAGTAGGTGTAGTAGCAGTAGCTGTAGTAGTTGCATTGTAGAAGCAGTAGTAGTAGTAATAATAATAATAGTAGTAGTAGTAGAAGTAGTAGTGGTAGGAGTAGTAGTAGTACTTGTACTAGTAGTAGTAATAGTAGTAGTAGAAGTACTAATAATAGTAGTAGTACTAGTAGTAGTAGTAGTAGTAGTAGTAGTAGTAGTAGTAGTAGTAGTAGTAGTAGTAATAATAATAGTAGTAGTAATAGTAGTAGTTGTAGTAGTAGTAGTGCTAGTAGTAGTAGTTGTAGCAGAAGTGTAGTAATAGAAGCAGCAGTAGTAGTAGTTGAGGTAGTAGTAGTAATAGTAGTAGCCGTGGTAGAAGTAGTAATAGCAGTAGTGGTAGTAGTAGTAGTTGTTGTAGAAGTAGTGGTAGTTGTAGCAGTAGCAGTAACAATTGTTGTAGTAGTAGTAGTAGTTTTGAGTATTTGGAGTGGTAGTATTAGTGCGACTAGTATTTGTAGTGGTAATAGTTGTAGGAGCGGTAGTAGCAATTGCAATAGTCGTAATAGTAGTAGTAGTAGTAGTTGTTGTTGTTGTTCTTGTTGTTGTTGTAGCAAGTGTGTAGAAGTTGTAGTAGTTGATGGATTAGTAGTGGTATAGGTCCTAGGAGCATATGAACTAGTAGTAGCAATAGAAAAAGTAGTAGTG